>JAADVL010000628.1:0-19100 GCA_023334995.1 Pythium sukuiense | reverse complement strand
GGTATGGGACGAGGACCAATTCACAAAGCTCGAGACAGCGATTGCAGGAAACGCGAACCTCAAGGACAAGAAGCGAGTGTTTCTGATCCTCACGCACAGTGCGCTCCATTCGGACGCGTTCTATATGCAGGACTTGCCGCCTCGAGA
The DNA here is from genome assembly GCA_023334995.1 of Pythium sukuiense. Classification (NCBI taxonomy): domain Eukaryota; phylum Oomycota; class Peronosporomycetes; order Pythiales; family Pythiaceae; genus Pythium; species Pythium sukuiense. The sequence continues at coordinate 18,953 of JAADVL010000628.1, read as the reverse complement.
CAAGCACGTCGTTGTGGTGAGCTACGTGGACCCCAACGGGGCGTCTGAAGCGGCCAAGGGAGCTTAATGGAGGTGCGAATGTAATGGCGAGGGATCACCCAGCACCCTGGATTGATCGAGGTATACGTATGAAGAAGCATTTCAGGTTGAGTCGGAGTTTCGGTTTGTTAGCGAGCGACGTTAAAACCACAATACAACCGGCCACCCGAGCAATGCGAGCGCTCTGTTCCTCATCGGAAGAATGCATCAACGATGCATTCGCGGTATCTCTTTCGACAGGAGACAAACCACACGGACTCTGATTGGGTGAAAATAAAATGTGTCGGTTTGATGGGAAGAAAAACCTAACAGCAGCCGCCAGGATTGGCAACCACTCCAGTGTCCAGTATTCTCCGGGACGAACGAGACTGGTCTTCTCCCTTTTCGATCAAACCAGACCCGCGACGATCCCCACCGACAATGTCGTTGGTGCTTCAGTGCGCGCCACTAGGTGTCTCCATGCCCGATTTCCGTGTGAATGCCACGCCGATGGATCAAGTCGACTTTCTGCGAGGTGCGATTTGTGCTCTCGGTGGTTGGACAGCCGACCGCTCCACAGTAAATCTGTACATAGCCAAGATGGACGGCCAACGCGACGGCCAGTGGCTTCCACCCACGCATCCAGACTACGCGCGACTCAAGGGTGGTGACAAGGAGACCACGGCGCGACTTCGTGTCAGTTTGACATCAAGTCGGATGATTCGGCGCGGATCGCGCTGCTGCCTGCCTGGAAGACCGATGACCTGCTTCTTTACGCCAAGAACTCAAATTGGGTCGTGAACGTGGGATTGCGGGAGACTCGCAATTTGAAGGAGGCGACTTGGCCAGAGCTGGTGAGAGACCATCACTTTTACAGTGGTGGCAGTCTTCGTGAATTCTGTCGTCGAGCGTCGGCAATCAAGATGCGCGTCAGGCGCTTGTGTCAGACTCTGCGCAATGAAGAAGCGGTTGAGCTCGTCTACGATGGCTTCGGAGTAAGTAGCAGCTCTCAGCGAGATCGCCTTCGTCGCCAGTACGTGATGGCCATCGACGATCCAGCTAGTTACGAAGACGACGAGAAATGGTACTCATTGGTGGACTCAGGCTACGCCCTGCGACGCCTTGGACTGCGTGGAAGCTTGTCGAGCTAAGTCGAGCTATACAAACAAGCCGAGTTGATTGGTGGAGGATTCCAGGGAATTGCGTTTGAGCAGGTCGTCCATCGGTTCATCTCTTCTCTCATGCAAAAAGCCTGGGATTGGGATTCGCGTCCAAAGCCGGCATCGATCAACCTAAGAGCGTGTGTGACCAATGTGGTGTGCACTGGGAGTAAGGAAGAGGGGTGCATGGATGCAATCAAGAATCTTCCGTGGGGAACGTACTGGTACCCCGAGTACCCAAGCTTCCCGTGTATCGACGCGATCATGCCGTGCAAGATGTTCCGAGCAGGAAGTAAAGATGGAGAGAACGTCGTGGTGTACGTGCAAGTCACAATCAGTGGAGAAAAGTCGTGGAAGGACGTGCGCTTCACTGACCTGGAGACAGCGATTGCAGCCAACGCGAGCCTGCGTGACAAGAAGCGGGTGTTTCTGGTCATCACACATAGTGCGCTCGCGGCTGATGCGTTCCAGATGCGTCAGTTGCCTCCACAAGACAAGTGCGTCGTGCTCGTGACCTACGTGGACCCCAACAAAGCAGTGGTGGATGTGCGTGAGGCCACATGAAGGTGATCATCCGCTTCGTGTGAGTGCATGTAAGAAGAGAGCGTGGAGAATTCAAACCGAGGCTCTCTTGACACCTATATCACTGTTCATAACGGTGGGGATTTGGCTGGCTAGCTCAGTAGCTAGCTATGTGAAGATCCGTTCGCCTACTGACGCCTTTCGAACTGACTGCAGACGTCTGAAGGGAAGCGACCTGATAACTTCAACTTCCCAACCCGCCAAAATAGCTCCTCGTTTTTTTCGAATGGGTCTCCGTATCTGATCTCTCTCATTTTCCCACCAATCAGCATCATCTTATTCGGTTGTAAGCCCTCTAATTGGCTAGTGAGGAGCCTATGAATAGCTCCGATTCGCGATCCGACTCAGACGAGTCTGGGCGGCGGCGGCAAACCTGCGACAGGAGGCGACCACCCTTGACGCCCCTCCCCCTGTGTTGCTCTTGGAGACCATCATCTCTAACCCAACCGACGCACATCTCTTTGCAGCTGATGGCTTAGGCTGGGTCTCCCTATTTCGAGGCGATCCTAGAACCACATCACGGCCCCTGAGGACACCGACGGAACCAGGAAGACCAGGACTCCAGGCCGAGAGATCTCGTATCCTTCCAGGCAGCCGCTTGCCTGCCCGCTTGGTCAAGACAATTGTTGTCTGCGTTGCTGGATCCGCCTGTGTGGCACACGCCACGTGGGACTAGGTACTCGCACCTTGCGACGATCAGCATCATTGCCTCTCTTGCTGTGTACCCTGCAACCAGCGTAAGCAGCAAGCAAGCGACTACTGATCCAAAACGACATCACCATGGTGCTCAACGTGTTCTCGCGCAAGGACCAGACCTTGAGTGAGGAGGGCAAGCAGTTCCTGAACTCGTTGCCGTCGACCTACATCAACGTGTTCCGCAAGAAGCGCCAGCTTCTGCCTGTCTGGGGCTCCAACAAGTACTGTATCATGATCAAGTCCACGTACATGCTGTACTACCGCGTCACCAAGCCAGACGAGCTCACTGCTTCGTCGGGTGGCAACAACAGTCCAGCGGCGACGATCTCCACGGCAGCTGCGGCCGCCAGCGGCTCGCTCAAGTACCTGAACCTGCAGAACTGCACCGTGCGTCTCATGGACGACGACGCGGCAGGCTACGTCTTCTCCGTGACCCCCGAGAACGGCAAGGGCTCCATCTTCTTTGCCGCTGACTCGGAAAAGGACCGTGCAAAGTTCGCTCAGCAAGCCGCTAACGTCCAGCGTCACGTGCCATCTATCGACGACTTTGAGACTCTCAAGGTCCTCGGCAAGGGCCACTACGGCCGTGTGATCCTTGCCCGTGGAAAGATCGACGGCGTGCTGTACGCCGTCAAGGAGATGAAGCTGAACCAGGTGAAGGCCAAGGTCGTGTACACGGAGCGCTCGGTCATGGAGTGGGTCGCCGAGCACCCGTTTATCATGGGTCTTGACTACGCGTTCGCTCGCGGCAAGTCGGTGTTCCTCATCTCCAAGTTCATGCAGGGCGGCGACTTGTTCCTACACATGCAGAACAACGGCGGCTGCTTCAATGAAGACGTGGTCAAGTTCTACGGTGCCGAGCTCTTGCTGGCGCTTGAGCACATGCACAACATGAGCATTTTGCACCGTGACATCAAGCCGGAGAACGTGCTTCTGGACGTCGACGGCCACATCAAACTCGCCGACATGGGTCTTGCAAAGCGACTCGACTCGCGTGCTGGACGCACCAAGACGATGTGTGGCACGGACACGTACCTGCCACCAGAGATGGTGGGTCGCTACCCTGGCGGCCACGGTCTTCCTGTGGATATGTGGCAGTTTGGCTGCATTCTGTTCGAGCTGCGCGCTGGTTACCCACCGTTCTACATTCCGCAGTCGAGCCAGAAGAGCACGCACCAGCGTATCCTGTACCAGGCCGTGCGGTACCCGAACAACATCTCGAAGGATTTCAAGAACTTGCTGATCGGGCTGCTCGAGAAGAAGCAGGAAGACCGTCTGGGCTTCCACCAGGGCGTCGCGGAGATCAAGGCCCACGCGTTCTTCAAGGACGTGGACTGGGACCGCATCCTCAAGAAGCAGGCCGTGCCACCGCTCATGCCTGGCCCGGCAGGCGACAACCTCGTGGCGAACTTCGACCCGCAGTTCACTGAGCAGCCGCACCAGATCTACATTGCAGAGGAGGTCTTCGGTGGATACGAGCGTGACTTTGCTGGCTTCGACTACGTGCGTCCGATGATGCAAGGCTCGACAGGTGAGACCATGGGACTGGCTTCAGGTCGTACGGAGATGCAGGTGAGCGACACGGGCAGCAGCAGCGGAAGCGTGTCGATGAAGGACACGGCGAGCTCGTGTGACGAAGACAAGCCCGAGATCGAAGTTGACGCGATCTGCATCAAGATCTAAGCAACCACACGCAGACGAGATCACTATTTATTATAAATATCGGGAGGAATACAACTCTCATATTGCCCACAGGCCCTTTCCAAGTGGAAGAACGGGCCGCTGCACGCATCAAACCGCCACTGCGCAGACTCGTTACATGACGCTACAGTCGTTGTTCTGTCTGCGTGCGGTGGCTGATGGTGCAGCGGCTCGGTTTGGCTGGTACGCCGCCTGTTGCCGCTGTTGCTGCTCGTACTGCTGGCGCATCGAGTTGGATGTATACGCTCCTTGACCCTGAGCTTGTGCTTGTTGGAGTTGCCGCTGCTGCTGGTAGTACAGCTCGGCCTCTCGTTGAGCCTGCAGCTCTGTCTCCGAGAGTACAAGCTCGCCGTTGGCGTTGAAATTGTATGGCTCGCCCTCGCTGCTACTGTTCGGACCTTGGGAGGAGGTCAGTGGCTGAGAGTCGAAGCCTTCGGACGGCTCCCGCGAGTCCGGGGCGTACTGAGTTTGCGAGCGAGGCATCACAACGGTCGTGCCCGCCGCCTGATTGTAGGCTGCTTGGTTTCTAGCGGCATTCACGCGAGCCTCTTCCTCCTGCTGGAGCTTGAGAGCAAACAGATAGTCAGCGTCTTGCTCGGAGGAGTGCAGTTCCTCCTGAGACGTCGTGCGGTCTTCGTTGGTGTTCGCTTCGGAGCCTGGCGCCGAGTCTTCAGCGCTCCGCAGATCAACAGCCACGGGAGCTTCAAGCTGTCGACGTCGCTCTTCTTCCTGCTGCTGAAGGATCGTCTGCTGACGCGTCTCCGATACGTTGAGCGTTCGGAAGTTCTCATTGAAGTACTCCGTATCACCGTCGATCTCGTTGAGACGCTCCCACACGACACTTGGCTCGTCGAGGTACCCGGCGTCGGTCACGAGCAGATACAATGCACCATCGATCTGTATGCACGCAGCAAGTGAGTCAGTGAGGCTAGTCCGTCAGGAGTGAGTCAACGCCTACGCCACCACACAGTTCGTACCTTGAAGAGTGTCGAGAAGTGGTTGTTTCTGAAAAACACGGCGAGCTGGCGCTCTCGCAGCTCTTCGTGGAGCTTCACGAGGCCGTAGTACGTCAGTTGGCTGGCCGACGTAGCGAAAAACTCCTCCAGCACTGGCCCTTCCTCCAGCAGCGTCGTCGCAGTGTCGGTGGCGTCAACGTCGCTCAGCTGACGCTCTCTTTTGAGCACTTCCACGGTCTTTCTGGACGGACTCTTCAGGCCCTGCGACGGCGACGAGGGCGACGCCATACCAGCGTCGTCTTCCACAGACTTGACATCGATACGTAGCTTCCCAATGCCAAGGGAATCGACAGCATCAGTCTCTGATGCTGGTGCTGGTGGTGCCAGCCCTGGCGCATCAGAGACCGCAGACGTGGCCTCTCCATCAACGGCAGCATCAGTGGCTCCATCAGTCGCATCCACTGATGCACTCTCCTCCGTGATCATCACGCCTCGGTAGTCGACGAGGCGCTCGATGAGCTCATTGTACGACTTATTTTGGACAACTTGAAGCTACAATCACAATCACATGAGCCCACAACATCAATCAGAGACCGCCACAACATCAAACAACGCACCGTCTTCTCGTCCTGGATGTCTAGCAGCCAGCCGTGGACCAGTGCGATGTCCAGCATATCAAACACCGCGCACGCGACGGTGTACTCGAAGTCCGTGATGCTGTGATCCATCAATCAAACGACGAAGCGAGATCAGCCATAGTTCAATCATTCGCGTGCATCAATCAAAGGCGACCTCGTACCTGTGGAAGCGCACGTTCACGTCCAAGCCCACGAGCAGGCTCGGCATGAGCTGCTGGATATCCTGCAGCGTCTTCTGCTGCGTGAGTCGCCCGAGCTCGTCGCTCTCAGGAAGAGGCGGATTCGCGACCAGGAGCCGCTGAAGCACGATCTGAATGAGATCCGAGGCGGCGATCACGCCGCTTTGGAGGTGCGAATCGAGATTAATTTGGCCACGCAGCAGGAGTACGTTGGAGATGGCGAGTAGCGGGCATGGGCCGTTGATGTTCTGGCAGATGTAGACCACGGGCTTGCCCAGGAACTGCGCGCGCTTGACGGCATACACCTCGTCCAGCGCAGGATTCGCGTCGTTCATGTTCGAGATCACGGCCATGGATTCGTTGGCGTTTGGTGTGTTGGTGTTCGTTTGTTGTTTGTTGGAGGCGAGGATATTCGTTGGAACTTCTCGCCAAGTCGCGCTTGTTTTCTTGTTGGTTGCGTTCTTCGTTCACTTTGGAGAGTTCAACAACAAAACACACCAAGAAAAGGAACGGAAAAACTGGAACAAAGGGCGTGTCACAAAAGGCGCGATCATCCTCGAAAATATGACCGACATTCCGCAGCTGGTGTTTTTACGGATTCTGAAGTAGCGGAATATTTACTCATAGGGTCTAGTAAACGAGGCGATACAGTAAATACATCTATTATCTTGAAGTAGTACCTTTGCAATTGTACAGCCGCATTTTCCACCACGACCGAGCAAAATGGTGATGCCAAGCGAAGAGGAGCGCGTGGCGCCGACCGTGCGCAACCCGCGCGTGCCTCGCTTCCCAGTCGTCATCGCGGAGCCGACGTTCGACCAAGTCCGCGACAACATCAGCTCGCGCGACCTCACGCAGATCGCTGTGCTCAGCGGCACGTGTTTCCCGCTTGGATATCTCATGGGTATGACCATCCAAATCTCCTTCATGCATGTCAATCATGGTGAGAAATCTAACGCATTTGCATTTTGACAGGCCGCCACATTGATCGGCGATTGGCCATGCGAGGCTTCTGGTTCACTGGCGTCATCGGCACGCTTGGCGGCGTGATGCTCGCGTACCAGAACACGGAGCTACGCCTGCGAGGCTACGGGCGCAACGATGCCGAGATGGCTCGGTACGGCATCCAGCCGATTGAACGAGAGGAAGTCAACACATCAACGTCAGAATAGAATGCGACACCATGATGCCAACTTCGTTCCTATTTGAGTTTTGTTGGCGATAGATCATTGTCTAGTACTCACTGTAGCTGTTGGCGTCGTCGAGCTCCTCGAGCTCGTCCTGCTCCTCCGACAGCAGGAAGGTACTGAAGTCGTTGGGGTAGCTCGACGGCTGACCAAAGAGACTGAGCAGCACGGGCAGCAGCACCATGCCGTGGAAGAAACCGAGTAGCACGATGCCCATGTACATGCGGAAGAAGTACACACGGAAGATCATGGACGGCGCGAACGCCAGCACGCCAATGCCGCAGAACTTGGTGAGCGTGATGCCTGAGATGATGGACGCGCCGACACTGGAGAGCGCGTGCTTGGTGTGGTCGTCGCCCGTGATGCCCAGTCGGTTGGCACGCGAGTACGCGAACTGGTGGGCCATGTGCACGCAGAACTCAACGCCGAGGCCGACACACGCGATGAGGTTCACGACCGACACGGCGTTCATGGACGCCGAGATCGGAGAGAGAGCATTCCAGAGGAACATGAAGCCCAACTGACTGAGCGTCATGGAGAGCGTACACAGTGTGACGATCACACTCAGCCGGATGCTGCGCTCCAGGAGCAGGAAGATCGACACAAAGACGACGAGCAGCGCGAGGAGAATGCTCTGCAGTGCGACACCCTGGATGTACGTGTACTGCTCGTAGTAGACGAAGAATAGCGTGTACGGAAACACCTTCGCCCCGTGGAAGCGTGGCTCGAATACGCGCGTGACCTCGTGCATGTAGTAGTACGAGTTGATGAACATCGACTGGTTCGTCAGTGCGTTCGCTTGGAACCGCATCCTGGAGCCTTGGATTCCATCGACTTCTCCCGTGTGAGGATGTGTCTTGAAGATGAGATCGAGCTCATACTGGGCACCACAGAGGCCGAAGCTCTGGCAGCACTGCGAGTCGATCGAGATGTGCGTGAAATTCTTCACGAGTGGGTAGAACAACTTGTTTGGTGTGACGTTGCCACTGATGTGGGTCGTGTTCACGATCTCGTACGGAAATGGATCCAGTGGCTGCTCGGGGCAATCGCACGTTCCATCCTTGATCTTGCCGTCAAGGAAGTACCTCATTTGGCGCCACTGGTTGAAGGTCTGCAACCACGAGAAGATCGGCAGCTGAACGTACTGGCGAATACTGGAAAACCCATCGATGAGTTGGTTCACTTGCATGTGAGTCGAAGCGTTTGTGTAGTCGAGGCCATCGCCCAAGACGAGATAGGCAGGAGGTCCTGCCTCGCCAAACTTGGTCTGTACGCGGAAGTACTCGTGTAGGTAGAAATCTGTTGGCACCGCGAGCTCTTGCTCCAGCCCGAGAGGAATGTGGCGTGACCCCACCACACTCAAAAGCACAAAGCAGAGCGTCGTAAGAAGCACCACGAGTTTCGTCGTCTTTTTCGTGATGAACGGTACGTAGGTCTTCTCGACAAACGACTTGATAATGCCACCGGGTCCTTCTTCAATGGGTCTGTTGGCATTGCGGCTTGAATACGCTTTGTCGGGATTGAGGGTGATGGTCTGGCGAGCCCACGGAAACAGATCATAGCGGCGATTTCGGACGCGTCGAGTGTCGAGGATCAGTGCCGAAGCAAACCACGACAACTGGAGGAGGTAGTCGGCAATCACAGCGACCGCAGCAACGACACAGAACGTTGTGAGTGCTGGAATTCGCGTGAGAGCACCGACGAGGAATGCGAGACACTCAGACACAGCGGCAGCGGTGATGGACGGCCCTACGTTCGCCATCGTCTCGCCCATAATCTTGCTGAGCATCTCGTTTTCATCAGGTCGTCGACGTGGTGTGTGTGAACTGGACACTCCAAGTCCACGCAAAGCTGCGATTCGGTCGAACTCGTTGGTAATGATGAACATATTGTCCACGCCGATTGCGAGGATCAGAAACGGCACGACCTCTAGTGTGATCATCGTGACTTCCATCTGAAACAGAGCACAGCACACGCCAAGAGAGATGCCCAGCGACAGCAAAACGATGACGATGCCCGTCAAGCCCAAGCCGAAGCGCGAGTGGACGGGGTGCGTGAACTTTCCGAGTGACATCGACACGTACAGGAACATCACACCGTAGCTGATCACCACGATGAATGCGTTCTGGCTGGTCTGCACGATGAGCGAGTCTTCCACGGACCGCTGGGCCATGTACGCGAGCTTCATGCCGTCAAATGGCTTCGTATCGTTGGCAAGACTTTCCGACGCGTGGGCAGCCAGCCGGATGAACACCTCCTTCTCCCATGCTTCCACTGCCGTCGTGTACGTCTCGTTATCCGGTCGGTTCTGAACGAGGAACGTCGCCATCATAGCCTTGGCCTTCGGCGTGCTTTCACCACACGGGTCCGGATTCTCGTGGCAAGCGTCGCGTGCAAGCCCGCCAAACACCACATTGCGCATCACAGGCAAACCGTTCTGGTCCATACACGGAGAGCGTTCTTTCAGCGTCGGGTCTGTCGTCTGGCACGCGGTCGTGAGCTTGATGTCGGGGTCGTTCTCAAGCAACGTGCGGTTCGCGAGCCAGTACTGGAACGGACTCGTCACGAGACAGCCCTTGCCTTTGATGGGGCGATAGCAGAAGTCGTCTAGCGAGTATTTGCGATCGTTAACTTCCACTGTAGCGCTTCGGATCGCGAGCTCCACATCCGCCAGCTTGAGCAGGTACTTGCGGTCGATGAGGTCTTCTTTGACCCCCGTAGTCGCCATTTCCACGTCTTCTGAGCACGTAGCATCCTCCACATCAAGGCCACTTGACCACACACGCGTCTTCTTCTCCGCTGGCTCGTCATCCACGTAGAAAATGAGCTGCTGGATGCGGAAGAAGGGTCCGAAGAGCTGGTTGAAGTTGACCTGCTCGTGGGCGGCGACCGAGTCCGGAGGCACCCAGAGCTTCTGCGGATCCGACTGCACGCGCATATCACGCAGTCCTAGACATAGCAATAGACTGGTGGCCAGTGCCACGAACGCCACGCGCCATGGGTTGCGCCCGCAGAACGCACCGACGCCATACAGCCAGCCCATGGTGAATCCTGTTGAGATGAAGTCACAGGAAAGAGAAGAAGATCACATGCGAACTTAGTGGACAGTAGATCCATGGCAGTGTGACACGTGCTGCTAAGTACGCATCTGATGTTCAACCTGTCCCATGGAGACCATGATGGACCTGCAGTCTGCAGAGAAGAATCAAAGGCAGGCACAATCAATCAAACATCATCCACAGCCAAAAGCACTGCGAGGCGCGCGAATGTATGGACGAGTGGTGATAGGTTTCTCCATGTCATGGGCTTTCATACTGGTTAGCGTACTGCAAGGACGCAGCATGAAGATGCATGTTCACCTTCTTCTGCGGCGGATGGAAGTCTGGGTGAGCAATCCGCCTTCCTTGTCAATTCCAACAGACAGGTGGGCGATGGTAATGCCTTTATAATCGGATATTATTCACTCCGAGGTGCGCTTACTTCACGCAATATATGCGATATTCTATGTGAGCTCCCTCTTGAAATCTATTCTCAGATACCGTGAACATCCGAGAGAAGAGTGTAGCCGAGACTGAAGGCAGCTCCTCGCCTCGACCGCCCGGAAGCGGCGGCGACCACTTCACATCATCATTCGGCAATCCTCTAGCAGCACCAAGAACCACAGCAAGCATCATGTCTTCCGTCGGAATCCCTGTCATCCCTGATCAGCACCGAGAGGTCGTCGAGAAGCTCATCGAGCGCATGCTCGTGGACATGGACGACGAGGCGTCGTGGAACTTGTACTCGGAGAAACACGGCGTCAAGTCGTTCACCAAGATCGACGGTTCGCTCACGGCTGCGCGTGGCGTCGGCCACGTGCCGTACAACCCGCGCGCTGTGTGGGATCTGATCATGGACGTTGGCCGCAAGCACACGTTTGACGCCCAGCTCGCCGTCGGCAAGCGTGTGGCCACGCTCGATGCCCAGACCTGCATCGACTACCTCGAGTACAAGTCCATGTTCATCGTCGCTGGCCGCGACTTCGTCAGCCTGGTCCACTGGCGTGTGCTTGAGAACGGAACCATCATTGTCGTCGCCCAGAGCGTGGAGGACCTGGCGCTGTGCCCACTGAAGGAGCCGAAGGTTGTGCGAGGCGACATCCACATTGCTGGCTGGAAGATCGTCCCAGATACCGACTACAAGGGCTGCAACGTCACCTTCATGGTCAAGACCGACTTGAAGGGCAGCATCCCAGCGCGTGTCGCCGGCAAGGCGGCTTCGGAGCAGCCGTACCTGATCCACGAGATCGCGCAGCAGCTCAAGAAGGACAAGAACATCGCGCGTTTCGACGCCGAGGGCAAGCTCGTCAACACCATCAACGCCAGCGAGGGCGCTTAAGTATCATGAATAGTCTGAACCATGCATAGTCGCGTAAAAATGCATCATGAACATTTCCACTGCAATATTTCAATCGCAATCGCCCGTACTCATGAACACGGTAGATCTGCTGTACAAATCGCATCGCATCCAACTCGTACCTTACGCAGCATGTGGGTTCCCTGGACCTACCAGTTTCCATTCGCATGTCCCTCTTGCACGCACGTCCGGTTGCAAATGGAACCGATCAAGAACCACGGAATCCTGCCACATCTCGTGCATAATGGAGCCCATGGAAGTAAGCGTTCGAAGAAGAGCTCTTCGTTTCCCTCACCTTCGCGACGAGTGCTACTGTGGTGCCTTGATGGCTTGGCAATCTGTCATTTCCACATTGCCTCGGAGCTGCCAAATTCACACGTTCATCTTCGCTTTTAAGGAAAAATGGGTGAGCAATCCCCAGCCAAAGGCAATTGCAAGCCATTTTCGAAGTCGAGAGTGGGCTTCCACTGACATCAATCAGTCCGTGGAACATCAAACAAATCAGCTTTATGACGCGCGCTCATCAATCTCCGTCTCGGCGCGTCGGCACCGGAAGCACGTGCGGGCTAGGGCCGATTACCTCTCCAAAACGCATATTTCGTTTAGACTCATCAGATGCCTTCGTTTGATTGTGGTTTTGGGAGATGTAAAATTCGATAAATTCCATATTTGATGTTCAAGTCAGGTATCAAATGATGATTTTCCGCCCGCTGCCCAGTTGAATTGCCGGTTTGAAAGCCAGCCAAATGGTCGACGTCGACCACTTGAGTGGCAAAAATCCGAATTTTCGGAACGTTTCTGGCAGAGACAATTGGAGGATGACGTCCGCTGCCACACCTTCGACCACAACACACCAACATCAGTGCGTCCACCAATCGCATCATGCCTTTCCTCGTGTCCACTGGGTGGATCCCCCCAGTGGACAGAACAGCGGACGGCCGTCCACCTGCATCAAACCCGCTTGGTCATGTCGCGGGCATCCTCTGCATTCCTCCTCATTGACTGACTGCATCACTAGCGGAGAAGCGTCGTGAATATGGCGTCTTCTTCTTCCTCTACGAGTCCGTACGAGCGCAGCTCCATGGCGGCGACGCACTACCACCCGCCGCACAAGGCCGGCCACCTGTACAAGAAGTCGACGGGGCTCACGGGGCTCGCGCGGTCGTCGCTGTCACGCGTGTGGAAGGCGCGGTACTTTTCTCTCGAAGGCTCCGTGCTGTACTACTACAAGCGCGAGGGCGACAACGTGCCGCGTGGCATCGTCGTGCTCACGGGCTGCGAGATCAAGACAACGCGCGACAAGAAGTACTACAGCTTCCGCATCACGCACCCCAAGACCGCCAAGGTGTACGACCTGGCCGCCACGCTCGAGAGCAGGGCCGAGGACTGGATCGACGCGCTCACCAAGGCCGCGCAGCCCATCTTCGAGAAGAACCCGACGCCCACGGGCCGCTCCAACTCGATTGACGCCATCCCGGTCATGCCCGAGCCGTCGGCCGTGCAGTCGGCCTTCACGCTGGACGAGTCAGACCTGCTCGCGATCTCGGCCGACGACGCCGAGCTGCCAGCCGAGCACAAGGACGAGCTGCAGTCGCTCATGAGCGAGTTCATCGCGCAGGCGCAGGACGACGCCGCTGGCTGGAAGCTGCAGGCCGAGAAGCGCGACTGCAAGGTGTACGTGCGCGAGGCCTCGCGGCTCGGGTCGTGCAAGGGCGTGGGCGAGATCAGCCACCACCCGTTCCTGATCCTCAAGCTGCTGCTGGAGCTCCACCGCCGCGAGTCATTCGACCCGCAGCTCCTGTCGGCGCGCCGTGCACACGTGTTCGACGACCACACGTTCATCGACCACTTGACGTACAAGCCCGTGTTCCCGGCCGCCGCGAGAGACTTTCTCCACGTCACGCACTGGCGCGTGCTGCAGAACGGATCGATTATCGTGATCGCCACGTCGGTGGACCGCACGGACATCGTGCCGTCCAAGGACAACGACACGGTGCGTGCGCGTACGGTCATGGGCGGCTTCCTCATCACGCCCAACGCCGATTACACGGGTGCTCGTGCCCAGTACATCGTCAAGGCCGACGTGGGCGGCGGCATCCCCGTGGCGCTGCAGACCAAGATGTTCGTCAAGCAGGCGTTCGTGATCGACGGCGTGCGACGTGCACTGGACGATGAAGAGGTGGACGCGGAGACCGTGGCGAGCTTGCCACGCGTGACCAACCGCACGGTGTTTGGCATCACGACGTCGGACAAGTACGAAGAGATGGACCTGCTGGCGTCCACACGGTCGCTGGGCGAGTCGACGGACACGGACGACGAAGGATCGATGTCGTTCTCGTCGGACGCGAGCATCCCGAAGGAAGGACGCCCCGCTGTGCCGGACAAATACCGTGAGCTGCTCGACAAGGCGATCGCCCGCATGGACATGGAGATCCAGGACCACTCGGTGTGGAACTTCCACTCGGAAAAGAACGGCGTGAAGGCCTACAACCGCGTGGACGGCTCGCTGACCGCAGCCATGGGTGTCGGACACGTGCCGTACAGCCCTCGTGCATTGTGGGAAGTCATCATCGACATTGACCGCAAGAAGACGTACGACTCGCAGCTCGCCAGCGCCAAGCGCCTCTCGCAGTTGGATGCCCAGACGAGCATCGACTACCTCGAGTACAAGCCAGTGTTTGTCGTGTCCGGTCGCGACTTCTGTAATCTGGTCCACTGGCGTGTGCTGCCAGGCGGCACGATCATCATCGTCGCGCAGAGCATTGAAGAGCTGGCGCTGGCTCCATTGAAGGAGCCCAAGGTCGTTCGAGCGGATCTGCACATCTCTGGCTGGAAGATCGTACCGGACGCCGACTACAAGGGATGTACCGTGACGTTCATGGTCAAGACGGACCTCAAGGGCAGTATTCCATCGCGCATCACGTCCAAGGTCGCGGCCGAGCAGCCGTACATGATCTACCAGCTCTCTCAGCTGCTCAAGAAGAGCAAGGACGCGAGCCGCGTCGACGCTCTGGGTCCGCTGACGAACACGATCACGGCGGAAAGCAACTCGCCAGGAAGTCGCCACTCGCTGAAGGCGTCGTCCAAGACGATCTCGATTTCTAGCAAGACCCCCGTCCTGAAGAAGACTCCCGTCGAGCCGGAGGCCGAGTCGGCGATTGCGCCGGCGAAGAAGGAGCCGGTGGTGGACGTGGCCGCTGCCCACTCGGGCGAAGGCTCGACGACCAACTTTGTGGTGCTGAACGCCGTGCAGTTTGTGCTGGCGATCGTGGCGCTCAAGGTCGTGAGTCTCCCTGGCGTGCTCCACTACGGTGTGGTCGGTTACCTCGCCATCTACTTCATCACGATGCTGTACATGGGCCCAAGCCACATGACCCCACGCCGCAAGTTGATGATCGCCTCGTTTGGTCCACCAGACAGCGGCATGATCCTCGGCACCCTCTCGATCGATGTGACCAAGACCCAGGCGTACATCGTCGAGAAGCGTGAGAAGACGGGAGACCACATCACCATCACCCACGTCGTGCTCAGCGCGTTGGGCTCGGCGCTCGCCAAGACCCCGTCGGTGAACGGCCACATTGTGTTCGGCAACTACTACCCGGCCCCGACTGTCGACATCTCGTGTCTGGTCGCTGTCGGTGGCGGCAAGGATCTCGGTGTGTGCCGCCTTCCATCGTGTGACAAGATGTCGCTGAAGCAGGTGTGTGCGCGTGTGCGTGGTGATGCCACCAAGCTGCGCAGTGGAAAGGACAAGGAGCAAGATGACCGCAACAAGCTCATGACCATCTTGCCCACGTGGGTCATCCGTCCTATCGTGAACGCCGTGGGCTGGCTCGGTGGCTGCCTCGGCCTGCGCATCAAGCCGGTCGGCGTGGAGCCGTACATGTTCGGCAGCGTCATGGTCACGTCGGTCGGTATGATGGGCCTGGAGCTCGCGTTCGCGCCGATCACGCCGTACGCGCAGACGCCGATGCTCGTGACGATCGGCTCGATCCGTGACACGCCCGTGGTCGAGGACGGCAAGGTCGTCGTGCGTCCTATGCTCATGCTCACGACGACGATCGACCACCGCTACGTGGATGGCTCGCAGGCTGCTCGCATGGCGAGCTGGATGAAGAAGTGTATCGAGGACCCTTCGCTACTTGAGCCTGTGGATGTGTAGAGCCACGACCTGTCCCGTAAGAGTCCTCCCTGTATGTGTTGAATTTTGACTAACAATGAATGATACGGTACACTTCGTCTTACTACTGCTTCTCGATCTTTTCGTAGCTCGTGCGGCGCTTGAACATTTGCTGGATTTCTTCCAGAGCGAGGCCCTTGGTCTCTGGTAACTCGATGTACAGGTACACGAAGCCCACGCTCGCGATTGCAGCGTACAGCCAGAAGGCACCGTAGGCCGAGAAGGCGTTGATGATGGACAGGAACGTGAAGGACACGAGCAGGTTGGCGACCCAGTTGACCGACGTCGCGGCACTGAGCGCGAAGCTGCGCACGTGCAGCGGGTAGATCTCGGCGTTGATGGCCCACGGCGTGGCCCCCATGCCACTGGCAAAGCAGGCCAAGTACACGAACAGCGACACGAGGATGAGCCAGCCCGCCACGGGGTTGTCGCCCGGACAGGAGGAGAAAAACCACTGCGTGGAGCCACAGGCACCGTCTTCAAACGCACTCGAGAGGTCTCCGGATATGCACGTTGGCGTGGACGATGCATGCTGGCAAAAGCCGCACTGGGCGTTGGCCACGCAGTCGAAGCACGACGAGATGGCACCGCAGATTGAGTCGGAGGAAGAGCCGAGGACTGGAGTAGAGTTGGAGTGAGCGGCATAGAAGCTCAAGCCGAGGGCCAGCAGAGAGACGATGACGCCTGCAAGACTCGCGAGCGTGAGCAGACGACGCCCCACACGGTCGATGAGGTAGATGCCGACGAACGTGAAGATGAAGTTGCTGAAGGAGACCACGGCCGAGAGCCAAATGGCCGTGGACGGGTCATCGAAGCCCGCCATTTGGATGATCGTCGCACCGTAGTACATCACAGTGTTGATGCCGCACAACTGCTGCAAGGCCTGCAGCGAACAGCCCAGCACGAGAGCTCGAGCCACGGCCGGCTGACGGATCTCGTCCAGGATCTGGACGTGGTTGCGGCCGCCAGGAGGAGCCTCATGCTCGTCTTCCTTGTCTTCTTCCGCCTCCTTGGGCGCGTGCTGCTTGAGGATCTCGGCTTCGATGGCGTTGTACTCTGCCTCGACGTTCTCCGAGCCTCGGATCTGGACGAGTGCCGTCCACGCCGCCTCCTTGTGGCCCTTGCTAAGCAGGAAGCGAGGGCTCTCAGGCAATAACAGAAAGCCAACAAACTGGATGGCAGCAGGGATCGCCGCGAGGCCGAGCATGTATCTCCACCCGTCCGGTACTGAGCTCAACACCGCGTCCAGTAAGCAGGCGAAGAACTGGCCGCCCGTGACCAGCAGCGTGTTAAGTGAGACCAAGCGGCCTCGGATCTGTGGAGGTGAGACCTCAGCGATGTACAGCGGCACAGCCATGGAGGAGAAGCCGATGCCGAGGCCCACGATGAGCCGCCCGAAGAGCAGCGCCGTGAAGGACTCGGCGAGCCCCATGAGCACAGAGCCGAGCGTGAAGAGCAGCGAGGACGCCAGGATCACGGGCTTGCGGCCGAAGACGTGGTTGCCGCAACTGCTGAGAGCCGCGCCGACGATGGCGCCGAAGACAGCGGCCGAGACGACGCTGGAGGACTGCAAGTCGGTGAGGTCGAAGACCTGCGGGCTCTTGAGTAGCACGAGGGCGCCGGAGATGACGCCCGTGTCGTAGCCGAAGAGGAAGCCGCCGATCGTCGAACACGCCGTGAGGAGGTACAGGAAGAGCGGACTGGCGGGAACGACGGAGGGAGACGCATCGTGCTTGGACTTGGCGACGTCGAGCGCCGTGTCCGGCAGTACCATGGGGCCGCCGGCCATGGTGATCGAATGCTGAGAAATTGGGGTGAGGACGATGACGCAGGTGGATTATTAGCCAATGAGAGATTTTGTTTCTATTTTTTTGAGTTATTTTCATCCAATCAACGAAGGTATCAGTTGAAGATTGATGCTTCTCGGCTTTTAGGCGCTCTTGGTCTTGGCGTCCGTCGCTGGCTGCTTGGGCATGACACGCTTAAGGATTGGCGTGAGCACAACGTAGATGATGCCCACGGCCACTGGCACGGTGGCAATCCACAGGTAGATGGCGTGGAGCAGGGTGAAGCGGAACAGCAGCAGCGTGTTGAGCGGGTCTTCCTTGAGGTCCTGATTGATGTTTGCCACATACAGCAACAGGAGTGAGTGCTCAATTATGGAAGATATGACGCATATTGGCTGTGAGGCGTACCGCAGTGAAGGCGGAGACTGAGAACTCCTGGGTGGTCTCTCCGGATCCAAAGTAGGAGTTGCCGTACATACTAAACAGGTAGCATCAGGAGTGAGTGAGATCAATCAACGTGGTAGAGTCAGAGCCACACGCGTACATGAACACAGGGACACTTGCGATGTTGAGGGGCGTGCACAGGTAGTTCGTGAGCATGGCAGCCACAGGGTTGAGGCGGAAGAGGAAGATGAACAGCATCACTGGCAGCGTCGTCAAGCCAGGCACCGGGAACACGCCTACACATCAATCATTCCAACCACGATCAAATTGCCCTTCCTTCTTATAGATCACTGGACACTGTGACATCGTACCTCCGGCGACGCCGAACGCCATGGCAAGCGCAATGCTCTCCGGGGAGGCTGGGAACATCAAAAACACACACAACATCAATCAGAAATGCTGATACATCAAACGAGTCTTTCACCCACACAAACACGAGCACAAGCGTACCTCCTGACTTGAGCAGCTTCACCACAGGGCCCTTGATCTTCTCCTCGAAAAAGCCGCTCATATCGGACGGCGGTCGCTTCAACTCGTGTGCTGTTGTGTGAGACGAAGTGATGATGCTCGATGGGCAAAGTGATCCCTGTGTTGGATCCGAATAGAGGACCTTAGTCACTTTCCTAAAATATTGTCTGGCACTTAGGACGGCTCCTAATTTCAGCTCCTATTAGGGACGAACAACGAAGTAACACTGATTTTGGAAATTCACAGTTTCGTGGAAGAAGCAAACATGAATTTCACGTTATGACTGAAGAACAAAGGACTGCTTTACGCTTTCATCTCCTCGAAGTGGACCGTCGACTCGTCCTTCGATGCGCTTGGCGACACGATGACCTCAATCTGCGAGACACGTGTGTACTGAACATCGCCCGAGGCCACCGACGATGCTGGCGTCTCACCACCGCTGTAGCCAGCGTAGTTCAGCAGAGCGTCCTCCTCACGAGACACGATGTGCTCGTCGTAGTCACGAGACTTGTAGTCCACGTGCACGAACGCTCGCTCCACATCCTCCAGCTGCTCCACCTTG
>JAADVL010000627.1:0-19107 GCA_023334995.1 Pythium sukuiense | reverse complement strand
CGCCAGTTCTACTCCGTTGAAGCGCTGAAGAGGGCCATCCTGAAGGTATGGGACGGGATACCCGCCAGCTACCTCGCTACACTTGTCCAATCGATGCCCAACCGGGTGCAAAAGATTCATGAATGCCAGGGCAAGCCGCTCCAGTATTAACAACGCGCGAAACGAGTCCTAAGTCGCTTTAATACATCGCTTTGTCATGGGAACCTTTGTTTGCAAGTCGTTAACTTTGGGTTAACCACAGGAAAATGCCGAATAGCTCTGGCTGGTGATTGTTTTCGACCCCGAAAACTACGCCAATCGACACGTCCGGTGATTGGCTATAATCCGATATCTTTGGATAGAAAATTGACGAATGGGTTCAAAAGTTACCTTTGCAAACCTGCTTTTCTCAAAACCATTGGCCCCTACTGTATGCAAGCCCCCTCACAAACTGCGAATCCTGGATGTGCAGCATAAACCCCTTATAGAGGGTCATGAGATCTATGACATATCTAAACATCATGCTCGAATTCCATTAGTTCCAGAGAAATGGCAGTTGGAAGGGGTGGCTCTATTATTTCGGCCGGCAGTGTAGAGAGACACAGTCGCATGCCGAAAAAGATCCACTCATCGAAAAGTGCGCGTCCTTTCGAAACCACATGTCTATCCGTTTACACAATATACTGCAATTAGAAGGACATTCCCTATATTGTTGGTGTCCTGGTCTTGTAGGTAAAACAATAAAATATTTTTTATGACAGGTCAACCCGTTTTTTGTCAGGAGTTCAGTGTGACCAATGCCTCCGCCGTGCCAGAGAATACCACGGAAGCGTCTCCCAAGCACGTTTTACGGTCAACGCAAGAGGACCCTTCGGCCATGTGTCCACACGGCACGCTCCGCATCAAGGGAAGCCGGTCGTGAGCGCTCAATCGTCGAAAGATCCCTCGATCCACAAGCTCTAACGCGTCAACCAGCTGGGATCACGGCATCTCACGCGAGTTCCTCCGGCTAATTACGCGGCAAAAGTCTCCATTATTGAATTGGGAGCTCGCTGTGCGCCTCGGTGCTGCCCCCTTGGGGCTCCTTGCTGTAGAGTGGACTTCAGCGTTCTTCTGAACGACAGCAACCGGGCTCCTCATTCCGGGATTTGCCTTCCACAGCTCAAGTCACCCAGTCGGTCTCCGAT
Source organism: Pythium sukuiense (assembly GCA_023334995.1). Lineage (NCBI taxonomy): Eukaryota > Oomycota > Peronosporomycetes > Pythiales > Pythiaceae > Pythium > Pythium sukuiense. The sequence continues at coordinate 17,941 of JAADVL010000627.1, read as the reverse complement.
AGTCTCCACCATGTTCACCAAGTTTGCAGCGTTGCTCTCGGTCGCAGCGCTTGCCAACGGCTTCGCCCAGGCGCTGCCTGTGCCTACGGGCGTGTGGCCTGCCAGCGCTGGCGTGGTCCAGAACGCTGAGCCGATCACTGTCAAGGCCGGTGAGGTATTCGACGGCAAGATGCAGACCTACGAGCGCTCGGACATCACGTGTCAGGGCCAGAAGGAGAGCAGCTGGAAGGACGCTGTGTTCTTGGTGGAGCCAGGAGCCACGCTCAAGAACGTGATCATCGGCAAAAACCAAATGGAGGGCGTCCACTGCGAGAAGCACGATTGTACCATCGAGAACGTGTGGTGGGATGACGTGTGTGAAGACGCGCTGTCCATCAAGGGCGGCTCGGCCACGAGTGTGTCCAAGGTGATTGGCGGTGGCGCTCGCTACGCTGACGACAAGGTCGTCCAGCACAACGGCCTCGGCCTTGTGTCCATCGATGGCTTCTTCGTCGAGGACTTCGGCAAGCTCTACCGTTCATGCGGCACTTGCGGCGACAAGCAGCGCAACGTCGAAGTGTCGAACGTGTACGCCAAGAACCCCAAGGCGTCGATCGTGACTGTGAACTCGAACTTCGGCGACAAGGCCACGCTCAGCAACATCTACATCGAGACCACGAAGAAGAAGGTGACTGTGTGTGGCAAGAGCATCGGTACCACCGACGGCTCGGAACCAACGAAGGACGGCGAGGGCCCAGACACCACGACCTGTCTCTTCGATGACAGTGACATCCACTACAGCGCGCCTTCAGGTGCCGCTGGCAACAGCACGTCACCATCAGCTCCTGCCACGACGGCGGCCGCGCCAGTGCCGACCACGAAGGCCCCTCAGCCGGCCACGGAGGCACCTGAGCCTGTCGCAGGCGACAACGACGACGGTGACGAGATCTCGCCAGCTCCGGTGACCAAGACCCCAGCCACTTCGGCGCCAGTCACCTCGGCCCCAGCCACGTCGGCCCCATCGCCTAGCTCGGGCAGCGGCTCCTCGATTGCCACCGGCTCGGTGCCAACGGGTGCGTGGCCTGCCAGCGCTGGTGTCGTGCAGAACGCCGAGCCGATCACGGTCAAGGCTGGTGAGGTCTTCGATGGTAAGATGCAGACCTACGAGCGTTCGGACATCACTTGCGAGAATCAGAGCGAAGGTGGCGCCAAGGACACCGTCTTCTTGGTGGAGCCAGGAGCCACGCTCAAGAACGTGATCATCGGCAAGAACCAGCGCGAGGGTGTGTACTGCCCGAAGCACGACTGTGTGATTGAGAACGTGTGGTGGGACGATGTCTGCGAGGACGCTCTGTCCATCAAGGGCGGCTCGGCCACGAGTGTATCCAAGGTGATTGGTGGTGGCGCCCGTTACGCTGACGACAAGGTCGTGCAGCACAACGGCCCAGGTCTCGTGTCGATTAACGGGTTCTTCGCTGAGGACTTTGGCAAGCTCTACCGTTCGTGCGGCACCTGCGGTGAGGTCCAGCGCAACGTTGAAGTGTCGAACGTGTACGTCAAGAACCCAAAGGTCTCTGTCGTGACTGTCAACACCAACAACGGTGACACGGCCAAGCTCAACAACATCTACGTCGAGTCGACGAAGAAGACGGTGACTGTGTGTGGCAAGAGCGTGGCCACGAGCGGCGCTGAGCCAGCCAAGGACGGCGAGGGCCCGGATGGCAAGACCTGTATCTACGAGGAGAGCGACATCCACTTCTCGGCTCCTTCGGGTGGCAGTGCCACGGCCGCCCCTGTCGCTGGTGACAACGATGACGATGAGTACTCGCCGGCGCCTGTGACGTCGACCCCGGCTCCAGCCTCGAACAGCGACGCCGACGATGCCAACGACGACGATGTGGAGGCGCCAGCCACCACCAAACCACCAAAGACCAAGAAGCCGAAGAAGACCAAGAAGGCCAAGAAGACCAAGGCCCCAAAGACGGAGGAGCCTGAGACTGAGGCGCCTGCGCGCAAGCTGCGTGCTTAGATTCGCGCACTTGGCTCGTGTATTGACCGATGGAGTATGTAGTTTTTTGTGATTTTTTTGACTGAGTGATCAACATAGATGGAGACTCCTTTCCCACTTCGTATTTCTTTTCAATCACTCACACACCTCCTTCATCCACGAGAAACCTCCTCATTTGCCTAGAGCGCCTGCCCAGTATCTTCAAGACGAACTCCATCAATGAGGTTCATGAGAGCCTCTACGCTTTCCTGCATCGCGTCTTCCTCGCTGGCGTCCGTTGTAGACCCCTCGGCTGAGGCTTCGACAACTGCGATCTTGTCGCGTTTCAAATCAACTGCCAGCAGCTTCGTGAGAGTGTGACGCGCGGAGGACGCTGTGCGAGATCCGTAATATCCGCCGCTTGCAGAGCCATCGGACGCGCCGCAAGAGCCACAGTTGATTACTTTGGCGAGGCCTTTCTGCGCCACTGCAAGCTTCAAGCTTGGTAGAAATGCTCGAGTGGCGAGGAACGGAGCGACGCAGTTGGTCTCCAATTGGGCCGTGAAGTCGCGTTGGCTCAACTCGTACAGGCCGTCAGGCAGTTTGAAGACTGCAGCGTTGATCAACACATCGATTGTCTCGCCGCTGACACTGACTGCTGCTGCCGTGATCGAGGTTTGGTCTCGGACGTCCATGGGGATCACGCGAATGGATTCGAAGCCACAAAGCTGATAAAACACTGATCATTAACGCGACATAGCCAAACAGTAGCTTGATGGTAGTTCAGTATAGCTTACCTGGCCGACATGTATCCCTTCATGCTCTGCCGCGAAGACGCGCCACCCGCGACTGGCGTACAGCAGCGCGAGTGCCAATCCCAGGCGCTGGCCACTCCCAGTAATAAGCACAGTAGGTTGCCCCATCTTCTCTCTGTCGTGGAACGAGATGTGGCAGTTGGTAAGGCAGCCTTCCTGTCAAGAGAACCAACCGTGGTACAAGACTTCACCGTCTCACACGTCGCAGATTTCGGTCCCAAAATAGCTTCACATTGAAGGCGTCGTGGCACGTGCCATCAGTCAGGGCTGGTGGAATTGACGACTCAGGACGATAGACATCATGGAGCTCCCACGCGACTCGAGTGCAGTCAGCAGCGCCAGCGCAACTGCCAGTGTCACAACTGCCAGGACGCATGGCTTCGTCTCGCGACTCGTACGAGGCTCGACCCAAGCGATCCATTCCATTCGAGACGACGTGCTGGACACGGACAGCGATCGCCGCCTGCCGCCGCTGTGTCTGTCGCGGCCGTTGTTTTGGGTAGCGTGGCTTTCCATGTTCGTGCTCCAGATCGCGGTGGTGCTGTTCATGCTCGTGTTTGTCATCATTTACTACCGCCTCGCGCAGCCACGGGCGGAGAGCGTGCGCGTAGTCTACTACCTCCCCAGTATCGCAGCCCTACGTGCCATAGCCATCATCTCGCTGCTGGTGGTGTGTCTGTACGTCTTGAACCTCAAGCGCATGATCTCCAGTTCGCTTGATGCCGGACGACTCACGTTCTGGCGAATGCCGCTCAAGCTACCGCCCGACTCTGGCTCTGACGACGACAGTGAGGATGAAGATACTAACACTGGTCGATGCGCTAGCGCTCGACGCACTGTGGCTCACGCATGGCCCTCGCTTTGGTTGTCGTATCGTACTATCTTCGGCCGCCGAGGGCTGTTCGGCATCGAGAACCGGTACTTTGACCAGGTTTTGATCCTTCGAGAAGGCGTCGAGATCGCTTCCCAGTCGCACCAGAGCTACCGCATGAGCCAGTTCGTGGGTATCAGCAGCGTCAACTCGCTTTCGTGTCTGCTGCTTGTGCTGAACTGCTGGTCCACACCCCTGGTCCACTTGGTGATCCGTAAGAACACGTCTGCTCAGCGGGTCACGTGCTTGGGGATCGACGTTCTGTTCCAGTTCGTGTGGGCCGTCGCCATCCCGATCAAGATCATGCTTCCATTCATCCACGTGTTTGACAAGACCACACAGCGCTTCCCCGAAGTCAACGCGGCCGACAACGTGTTCATGCTCAACTGGGAGATGCACTCGCAGCAGGTCCTCGCCAGCTCCGTTGTCGACTTTCTCTCGAAATTGACCCCCACGATCAGCATTCTCGCGGCCTGCCGTGGCATCGGCAGCATGCTGGAAGAGCGAGCCGCAGTGATGACGTCGATCGTGCCCGAGGCAGCTCACCACGATGACAAGGCGGGAACCAAGACTCGGCAACCAGTGACGACGGAGCGCGAGTTCTGGCTGCGCTGGAGTCACCACAAGATGACTCGCACTGAAAGACTGGCCCACGCACTGTACGCGTTCTGGGGATTCGTGGTCGTCGGTAACCGGGTCCATTCAACTCGCGTGGCTCAGCGAGGGGCCAGTCAGTTCTGCCTTGTGGAATTGCAGCCCTGGTTCACGACCCCGTATAGCTGCGCACTGGTGGAGATCGACTGCTTTCGAACAGCGAAACGCTTGGGACTCACAACGGCGAGTGCCGTTGAGGACCACACCCAAGGCTTTCTAGCCGGCCTGAACCCCGACGCTGTGAGCTTCTTGGCCTTCGTTCACTGCCCGGCACTGAAAATACCCAACAGCCTCGCGACTTTGTCGAACTTGCGTGGTCTTGAGGTTTACAACTCGTCCATTTTGCAATGGGACCTCCAGAAGGCAGCACTGAGTCAGCAGAACCACCCGATACTGCGGCGGGTCTCGCTCGTACGGACTCCGTTGATCGACATCCCGGGTTTCCTGCTTGTGGCCGACCTCCCGCGCTCACTGGTGCTTTTGAATCTGGTCGCCACTGGGCTCAAGACGCTTCCTGACACCGTCACCTTCACGTGGCGCCACGTGAAGTACTTCGTCCTCGAGCACAGCCCTTTAGATGGCGTGCCAGTAGCACTCACGCGAATGGCGCTCGGACGACTCGGACTAGTCAACAGCAATCTCACATCGCTGCCGGATTTCCCTTTGGCGGAGTTCGAGCACTTTGCAGTCGGTCGGAACCCAATTACGGAGCTTCCGACCAATATCGGTGACCTTGCCACCATCGCGTGGGTCTCTTTTGACAACACTGCGGTCGCATCCCTTCCAGTGTGGATGGCACGGCTTCGCGACGACGGCGTACTGCTGTTCGGAGAACACGCGCCCTATTGCAGTACGAGCGACCCGGTCGTTGACTGCTCCATGGCGAATCCTCGCGCTGGTGGAATGTATCCGCTTCGTGAGGAGACCGAGCGGCGAAACGCCGACTTTCTGGGCTTGTAGTGAGTCCAAAAATCCATTCTATTCACTCATACGGTTAGGCATCTACTACGTGGCATCGCTAGTCCGCCATTCTTCTTTCTGTACGGTAAGGTCGAAATCGAACAGCGGAGCGGCTGTTGGAGCTGGCCGTAGGTCTCGTGGCTGTGGCGGAGTCTCAGTGGCGCTGCCATCCACGTTGATGTCACACATTTTGTACTTGAGCAGCAGCGACGTGCGCTCTTCGGTGAGCGTTTGGATATCTTTGGCGCTTTGGAGGAAGTTGTACTGCAGCTCAAGGGCAGCCGCTTGCTTCTTGATTTTCTTGAACTCGATCTGCTTTCGCTTTGCGAAACGCCGCTGCACTTCACAGTGCTTTGCACGTCGTTCGGCTTCGCTCATGCCACCACGCGGGGCTGTTTTTGAGGTCTCCCGGAACAACAGGAGGGCGTCGATGGTGGCTGTGTCCAGTGCTGTTTGGTCGGCGTAGTTTCCACAAGAGCTACAGTCGGGTGAGCTTGGCTGCTGGGTCGGGGGCGTCCAGAAGAGTTCAAGGGGCACGGCAAAGTGAGTCGCAGGAGACGGGAAGGCAGGGCGTGCGAACATGATCGACGATTGAGGAATGAGAAGGTAGTGAGGCGGCAAAGGCCCAGGGAAAGAAAAACACCTAGGGAGGACCCAGCCAAGGGCCACCGCGAGATCGCGATGATAGCATCAGTGACAGTGGGAGCGAGGGGTCTGACGAAACGCTGCGGCTCCGCATCTCTGTACTGTAGCAGGCATCAAGCCAGGCTTTTCTACCGTTCTGGGAGGACCAGGCCCTCTGACGACCACGAACCCGGCTGGCTTGGGCATACAAAGCCCAGGTCGTTGGCTCGACTGGTTGGCGTCTGCTCACGCTCGGCACGTTGACGACCGCCACATGGCCTCCTCCAGTACAACACAGTGCGACTCTGATCCAAACGTCGTCCTCCACGGTGGAAACTAGTCATCGACCGAAATCCTGCCGTGATCACGCTGATCATGGGAGCGATTCCAACGGTAGCCTCTGTCCGACCCATAGAGCGTGGACGGCTGCAGAGGTTGAGGGCGACCTTGCGCTAACTTAAAAGGGATCATGATTGCAAGACAACAGGCGTGTTTTCCCGAGCCATAAACTAGAACCAAATCGTTGAAAAGCCTTCGTGTGGGCGGAGGGAGCCAGCCTATTCGCGTTTTCACAAGACCCTTGGCCTGGGATCCCTAGGGCGCTTATTCCGACTCACGTGAGGCCAACTGGCCAGCACAAAGCTGATGTAAACGCACTGTACGCTTTCACTGAAGAGCTACATGTATACGATATCTTTTGCGTGTGCGGTTACAGGCATGACTCCATAAGAATACCAAAGATGACATCATTGCCTGAGATCCGCGGCAGATCAGTCTCAAGAAAGTGAGAGACACGTGACAAGTGTAGCCATTCAAAATACTAAAACGTCATACCCCCCATATTATGATATGGGTACAAATTGTTTCAATATTGGATTAGGCTTGTCAAATGTGATACCCGTCCATCCTGTGGCATGTGAGAGAGTTGTGACCTCAACCTCAGCAGCTGGTGGCCTGATAGAGTCTCGCATCTGCCATCACGCGTTGCGTCCATGCAATGCAATGTAGACCAGCTCTTTTGCTCAAGGCTCTTTAGCTGGTCTTGAGTCAAGACCAGTGGAGCGCTGTACTGTATGTGCTCCCCCCACCGGAACTGCGCCTGCTCCGAGCGGGCTGCTCGAGCAGGCTGCTCGAGGTGAAAGCCGCATCGACGAGTACTCTTCCTCTCCACCAGTCGACACGCACTTCACTGTATCAATTTCAGCATTCGCCTGGAGATCCGTGGATGTGTGGGCAGTTGGCTCGGACAGCATGATGCTCACACTTCTTGGAGGAACAGTCTGTTCAGCAGACCACTCACCTGCCAGAGGAGAGCGTCTCAGCCACCAGCCGAATCAAATGACAGCCTGTCAAGGGCCATCAACCCCTCGCTCCAACTTGAGCGCAGTATTCAAGCCACACTGAAACGCTGGAGACGCGACTCTTCCTTGACGGACATTGAGTCGTTTCCTGCTGTCTCCCGAATCGGAGGATTCTTGAAGCTTCCGCGGTGCTGGCCTTGGATAGAGCGCAGTACTCATCATCTTACTGGACGACATCGCATTCATCGCCAGCTTCAGCTCTTTGTAGAAATATTCGTTGAACGTCCCGCATACGAGAGATAGTGAGTCCACACGGATACGCTCCTTTCCATTCCTACCGTTTGAGGAGTCGAGCTCTCGTCCCGATCACGAGAGATAGAGGCACTTTGACTCAAGAGGAAGCGAGGAGTATAGTGAGAAACAGTCCTCTTGTGCGTCTGGCGCTGTATCCGCGAAGGCCATCGGTGAGGTGGAGCGTGGTCTCACGCCATGCACTGCACTGTACCTTACAGCGTCGTGCAAATCTAGCCAGACCGACCTGTGGATCATCAATGCAACGGCAGCTTGCAGTTCACGGCATGCCGAGTCTAGAAGATCACGAGAACGCCGTCGAAGTACCTGGTACGTGCGACAGAATGCGGCGTCGCTATCGCTTGATGGGCAGATACGTGTGAACGCAGCCATCATCACTGCACTCGCAACTCTCCACTCATCGTGCAATGCCAGATCTGCAGTCTCTTTATCCAGATGATTCATTCTAATCAACCTATGAAAATATATTAGATATGATTTTGTTCAGACTTTAAATACGGTGCTAATTGGAGTTTCATATTTAATACCCTCTATCAAAGCATTACTATTGTGGTTTGCTACGAAGGTGGGCCATCCGAAACTCATTCGGTGGAGTGAGTTGCAGTCCGAACTTGCTTCAATTCCACATGGCGAGCGGAGCCTTCGGATGGGCAGCTTCCACTCGCACCAAGATGGCGTTGAAGTCGTAAAGGGACACTCGATCACAGAGACTCCACCGGTCATTCAATAGTACAGTCCGGCAGTCGTTGAATACACATCAATGCCCATTCGTCAAACGTTCATTCCCTAGGACTGAACAATAGGGAATCCCCACTGTACCACCATGGACAGGCGGAGACTTCCTACATTGTACAGTACTGTACTGCATTCCGCTTGATGTATGAGAGGGGATGAACCTGGACAGTCGTCACCACCACCAACACTCGATCTGAGCCTGGCGGATACAGTACCTAGTCTGCCGCCTATATCTGGCTTTTAACCAGCGACTCCCTTCTACGACTGTTCTTCTCGCAATCCGCTCCTATTCAATGGCAAGCTGATCGTTCTGAACAACCGCCAGCTTCGGTTCGCAATCGCACACCTTGCGGCTCGATCGCAACGCTGCTCACCGTGTCGACTGTGATTTGGAAGGACATGTGCCCTGTGCCGCAGTGTCATATGCCGGCGCTCGGTTCAGACGCCCAGTGGATTTCTGTCGACGTCGCTTGCATAGATAGAGAGACTTCGTGTGTGAAGCTGCTTCAAGACGACCGCCAGCTGATCTCACGGAGGGATGCTTCGTCTGCACGAAGTGTGAGCTTCGCTTCCGGAATCCGGTGATTGAAGTCTGAAGATCGGTCGTCTTGCTGTTTACACACACTGCGAGAAACCGCCGTCGTACTATACCCCCGCTGTACATCCACACACACTTGACCGGTCAAAGTTTGACTCGATGGAGTCGTATCCGATACTGAAGCAAATTGCCGCTCAAGATCCCGGTTCAAAGTACAGTACTTGAAGTATTGGAGACAGAAAGAGCTCTTGACGTCGACCAGCCAGTCACAGGAGGACACTCACACGCTCTCTGGCAAGTGTTTTTAACACGCGTAGTGATTTTTACGCATGCGTTTCAAACATTCCCCAGTCCAGATAGCTTCAGAGGCATGGGACCAAGGCAGTCTCACATATTCGACACCTTGAAGCGCGTTAGGCATGGCGCTACAGCCGTGTACAGTACCCAATGCACTCCCTGCCTCCAAGCAGCTCACCCGTCCCTATGGGGCAACTACAACACGTATGCAATCCGATTCTTCTTCCGTCGAGCCATGCGGTTTCGTCGAAGCGCCTGGACAACTCTGGATTTGTGAGAGCGTTGCAGCTGTATAAAACAACACGGCATGACTACAGTGTGCCTTATGACCTGGTGGCTGTCTGTCGCTTGAAGTGGAGACGGTGAGATCGTGAGTCTGTGCGACCTGCGGGCAATTGCTCAGTCCGCCCTTGGTCTTCCTGGATTTTGATTGCAGTTCCACTACGGTACGGTACAGAAAGCCGACTGTGGAATGGGAGGCCGGGGCCTCCATCAGTCACAAACCAGAGACCCCTCGCGGCTCGGTGGCCTCCGGCCCCATCATCCTCGAAAGCGGTGGTCAAACCAAACGACTGGGACAGTCAATCTCGCAGCCAACACACAGTACAGTACACAAGAGTCTCCACGTTAGTCCAGGCAGGCAGGTACTGTGTCCTGCGTGATCAGCGCGACGGAGACTCGTCAGCTTACAACTCAAATAGCTCGCCAGTGAGCAGACCGCAGCGGATTGTGCTGGGCCGTCGCGTGGCGGTGGTGACGCGATGGGATCTCCACGAGAACGGCGTCCACACGGCGTCGAGCAGTGGACGGAGACCGACCAAGCTATCATCGAGTCGCTGCTGCTGGCCGACAGCTCCTCAGGCAGCAGCGGAGCTGAGCACACAATGCCCCACGCGTCAGTGTCCTCCCAGTTGCGTCCAGGCGTCGCCCAAGCCGCAGCAAACATGCCGAACGTACAGCCCGTGCTCAATGCACCGGCGTACCCGGCTGTCCATCCACACGCGGCAGCGCCTGTCGCGTATTGGATCCCGGCTCAGGCCGCCCAGCACGCCCACCCGTACTACACTCAATACCCGGCAGCCTCCTACGCGACTGCTGCGTCCAGCCACGCGCACTTCGGCTCCGTGAACTACGAGGAGCTGGATCAGCTCACGGAGGAAGAACGCAAGGCCAAGCACCGCGCGGTACAGAGGCGGTTCGTGCAGCGCAAGAAGGTCCGTAGATGTCCTCCAGTCAGTATTCTGCTTGTGCTGATAACGACAGCGTGCTGATTGCTATTATTGTACAGGAAGAGATGGCCCGCGTCCGCCAGGAAGTGACCCGACTTGAGAAGCGATTCAAGTATTTACAGCTCAGCTCCGAGCAAAAGACGCTGGAGCAGCAGAACAGCGAGCTCCAGGACAAAGTGGGCGAGCCCGTGCCCGAGCCGACAAGAGAACAAATCGAGTGGCTCCTCGAGGTATGGCTTATGCACATGGCTTCACTGACTGTGGAACGTACTGACTTCAACAATTCGTGCGTTCGACAGGATGAATGTCGCCTTGCCGTGGAAGCGTACGTCCCCATGGGCGACGACGAGTTCAGCGAGCTGCTGAAACAAACCATGGAAGCTGTGACCAGCACGGTGATCAAGCACGAGCGGCAACTCGATGACAGCACGAAAGTCCACGTCATGGGCTGGACAGGGTGGCGTCTGCTGGACACTAGTGATAATGAGGCGCCTTCAATGCGCTTTGAAGTGTCCAAGCACTTCCCGTGCGTCGACGTGGACGATTTTGTCGAGCGAGCATGGCAAAAAGTCAGTACCCCAGAGGGATACCGCCGTCTTTTCAGCCAAGCCATGTTGATGAAGGTATGGTGGCTCTGTTGTAACATGCCGATCGGTCTCACTAGACGGTTTTGACTCTAACTCTGGCTTTTCCAACAGGTCGTGGAGCTGCAACGAGTGAACGACGACTCGCTCATCGTGTTTAAGACGCTGATAAACCCGATATCCTGTGCGATCCTCCACTCGGTGGATCTGCTCTGCAGGATACGAACCAATGAAGAGGTGCTCATTTTCTCCAAAGGACTCCCGATGCCCAGCGTCCGAGACCATCTTCCGGACCCTTCGAACTGGTCGGTGTCGCTCAACGTTCTCGCCTTTCGACCAACGTCACCGCCAGCGTCGCAAGCGGCTCGAGACCCGTCGAGCGGTGTGGACTTCAGATACAACTGCTACATCGAAGGTCCGTCCGAAGCGGAGCTGCGCTATTGGCTCATGGAGATCCTCTTCGTCATGGTGCGGTTCGAGAACATGCTAGTCGCGCCGCTGTTTGTGCTGACGGCGCGTTAGATGAAAGCATTATATCAAGGTGGCCCATTCGAACAGATAACTAAAGTTCCAAATGCCACGGTTTTAGACAAGCTGGAGCGTGGTATCATGCTTAGTGCTATGTCTAAGGTCGAACTACGATTTCGACATACAGTAGCTACACTACGTAGTATCTAGTTGATCGCTGCCAGCACAGCGTTGATTGCTGCACCAAGAACGCAGAAGACGCCGCCCATCCAGGCGAACATGCGGTGAGGCTGGAGCTGCAGAGCGTACGTGGTCGTGTGGGCAACACGAGCCGCAGTGTAAGCGATCATGAGGATCGTGTTTACGTATTGGCTACCTCCAGCGGCCATGGATACGAGGAAGACCACACACGCCATGGGGATTGACTCGATGTCGTTCTGGACGATTCGCTTCCAGCGTTGCTCGTCCTCGTATGCGGCCTTGAGGTGAGGCGGAATGGCATTGACGCTACCGTAGTTGTCCTGCTTGGGGGTGTCCTTGGCACAGAAGAGGCCAGTGTCTTCTTTCGCCCGTGAGCCGGCGTGGAAGCCCTTGCGGCCCTGGATCATCGTGGCGGCGAGGAACTTGACGTACAGCACAGATGAGCAGATCGCGAAGACCCGGACATCAGACGTAACGGGGCCGAACATGGTTGGTAATAGAGGTGAATATATTGGCTTGGTAGGAGGCTTGGAAAAGAGCAAATGAATTGGTGCACTCAACGCAAAGCAAACCAGGGCGAACCTCCGACGTCTCAAGGGCTTCCGGACGAGGACGAGAAGGCCACCAAGGCCTCACTACAGTACTGGCCCCATCGGATTCGAGAGCATGATGACCGGTATATGCTGCCAACTAGGATTACGTGAGCGGCTCTGCTGGTACTATTGTCATGCATCACGCCTGACACTGCAGTGCCTGACATCGTGGTTGAAGAGGTCAGGCTGGGTGAAGATCGTTTATGTCCAAGACGCCACGCCTGACAAGGCGACCGATTGCACATAGCCGAGGCATCAGCTACCAACAGGTGTTTTGATTGGTTGTAATTCATGAACGTGACTTTTTCAACCAATCAAACGTCGTTTGAACGTTATGTGCCTGACCATTTTGTCCTCAACCGGCCTGCAGCCTTTCGAGTGTGCCTGACTTCGCGAGACGTCCAATTGGGACGTGCGCTGCGTGGGACGAGTTGGTCCACGCCAATGCCTGAGCGTTGTTCGAGAGACGTCATCGATCCGACAGTTGATGCCTCTTCGGTGGAGCCAGCATACCAGTCCAGTACAGTACCAAGCCACCATCAGCAGTCCTGCAACCCTTCCTACCGTACGATGCTGCGAGCCCCATCCATCATGCGCCTACGAGTTGGCTTATGCCCGACTTCACGCATGGTGAGGCCGTGGACCTTCTACTCGACCGGCAGCCGATCCGTTTCTGTGCCCACTGGACAGACGCCCACGCCTGCACAGGCAAAGCGTGGCACCAACGGCGGCTCAACGGACACGGACGACGGCCCGGTGCTCCCACACTTTGCGCAGCGAGATCCCGGGGGGAAGCCACGACAAAGCGAGGATCCTCTCACGTGGGATCATCCGGTTCCGCATCCGGTGTATGATATAGAGATCATCAGGGAGATCCCGCAGACGCACCACGGGCCAAGAGATGTCCCCGACCGCATCGCATCAGTGCTGTGTGGCTGCTACGTCGAGGATTCGACTTCGTGTCCCGCTACTGGTGGTTGTATGACGGAACAGGCGTGGCTGAACCGCTGTCTGTTCCTCGAGACTGTTGCTGGAGTCCCCGGGATGGTAGGAGGCATGACACGCCACTTGCACTCGCTCCGGCGTATGCGTCGTGATTATGGCTGGATCCACACGCTGCTAGGAGAAGCCGAAAACGAGCGAATGCATCTGATCATCTTCACGAACTTGAAGCAACCAGGGTCGCTAATGCGTGCGATGGTGCTCGCTGCCCAGGGCGTGTTCTTCAACCTGTTCTTCCTCTCGTACTTGGTCTCCCCACGCACGTGCCACCGCTTCGTTGGCTACTTGGAGGAAGAGGCCGTGAAGACGTACACGGGTCTGCTGGACGATATCCAGCACAACCACATCTTGGCTCACTGGCAGACGCAAGCTGCTCCTGTGGTCGCACGCAAGTACTACAAGCTCCCGGAGGATGCGAGTCTGGCGGATATGGTGCTGTGTATTCGTGCCGATGAAGCCAACCATCGCGATGTGAACCACACTTTCGCAGCACTGGACCCCGATCAAGACGTGAACCCGTTCATACGTCGCCAGAAGGCGCAGGATAAGCAGCACCGTGCGTGAGGTGGTGAGCTCTAGGGCTGGAAAGTGCACACATTTTGAATATGAGTGACATGTCATTGTTTCAAGGTAATGGTTTCGTAATAGTGACGTTGATTTCCATCGGCTGGACGTGGACACAAATTGGAAAATGGCGACGCCAGCTGCGACCGTGGTGACGTTCGATGCGGCCGATGAGGCACTGCACGTGTACGCGCAGGACGACATCGACAACGTCGAGGAAGAAGTGCGCGTGACGGTCTACGGCAAGGAACTCGCACTCTCGCTGCTGCTTGTGGGGCTTCACAATCTGGCTTTGAATCCCCTATGCACATTTTCTCATGGCTTCTGACTGCATCAAACAGAAAGAAGACGAGCTCGCGCCGCTGTTTTCCGGCGCTGCGTGGGCTGGCACGCTACTGTGGGATGCTGCTATCCACCTCACGCGGCGGTTCCTACTCAAGTACCGTCCGGAGCTCGAGAAGCCAGACAACAGACTTCGTGTCATCGAGCTTGGTGCTGGCATGTATGTCTGCTCATTGCCAAATGGCCTTGTATCACGCCGATTCTCACGCTTTTGATGGTCTGTTGACGCAGTGGCGTTCCTGGTATGGCGGCACGCGTCGCTGGTGCGCACCACGTCGTGATCACGGAGCAGGACGACCTGTTGGAGCTCATGCACCGCAACTTGGCCGACAACGCCACCGCGCTACGTATCGGCGACGGCTTTTCCGAGCCGCAAGACGGCGCCATCCACGCGCGTCCGCTGAGCTGGGGCGTGGCAGAGACAGCGGAGTTCTTCGCGACGTACGGTGACGAGTCCTACGACGTGATTCTGTCGTGCGACTGCATCTACGAGCCGCTGTACGGCCAGTCGTGGAAGGCGCTCGCCCTGACGATGGAGGTGCTTTGTGTGAAGAACCCAAGGGCGCTCGTGATGATGGGCGTGGAGCGCCGCAACCAGGACGGTATCGACAAGTTCCTGGCGTTCGTGGCCGAGCACACGCAGCTCACGTGCGAGATCGTGGAGGAGACCTTCGGCGCGACCAAGAACGTGCTGCAGCTCTACTACTTGCAGCTTCGCCAGTCTGAAGGGGAAAACAAATAGACGCAAGCAGGTGTGTGTGTGTGTGTGTGTGTGTGTGACTGAGCTGTTCATATCCTCAGAACGACCGGCATGGCGTTCGATATGTGTAGTATGGTGAAGGGTTGATACTGATGTGATGTTAGACCGAGAAGACGGGAAACACCGTTTACATGGGGCGATGCCAGACCTCCTCGCAGCGGTAGGCCTTGGGCGTGACCTGAATCACGACGTGCAGAGGGATGTTGAGCGTCGGGCACTCGGACGGCGCCTTGTTGGTCAGGTAGGCATACAGCACTCGCAGAATGGCCTGGTGCGCCACGATGAGCACGGGCTTGTCGGTGCGCATGAGCTCCATGATGACCGGCTCGAGGCGGTGGATCACGTCCTGGTACGACTCGCCGCGTGGGTATCGGTAGTGGAGCTTGTTGTTCTTGCGTGCGAGGTACTCTTCGGGCATCTCATCGGCCACTTGTTCGTAGGTCATGCCGTCGCAGATGCCAGCGTCGATCTCGTCAAGCTGCTTCCACTTGACGACCGTGCGGCCACGAGCAGCGATGCGCTCAACCGTCATACCCGTTCGCAGCATTGTGGACGTCCACACCGCAAGCTCCGTCTCTTCAGCTGGGTAGTATGCGTCAACAAACCGGTCCAGCTGCATGGCGTACTGGACACCGAGAGGACTCAGTGGTGAGTCGCCACCGATACGCTTCTGTGTGTTGTACATACTCTCTCCGTGGCGACTGAGCCAAATGGGGCGAGGTTTGAGGTTCAGGTTGGCCATGAGGAACATGATGCGCGACTGCAGGTAGCCGTGGACCTGGTTGGCGAAGATCTGGCGGCCGACGTCCGTGATCTTGATGAAGGCGAGCTTCTCCTGGTCGGCGTTCATCGGCTCGTACACGGCGAAGTAGTGCTGGATGCGGTGGCGGTAGTCTTCCTCGGTCTCTTCCATCGTGCGGCCAGCGTAGTCTGCCGAGTTGAGCTTCATCTCGTTGATCGACGACGCGATCATATCAGCCTGGTTGTATACCGACTCGATGAACATGACCTCACACTTGTATCGCTTCTCCAGCTCGTCGCGCATGAAGCGGCGGCGGTTGCGCGTGGCGTTGGTCGCGTCGAAGATCGCGCAGTCGCACTCGTCGTTTTCCATGGCGGAGATCGAGTCATCGAGACACTGGCGGGCGATCTCCGTGCGGATGTTGGCCGACTCGGCGTTCTGCGGGTCCCAGAAGTTGTGGCTCACAGTGGCGCCGACGATACGGCGACGGTACTCACCCGTGTTGAAGATCTTTGAGTGGTGGCCCATCCACGTCAAGTGGCGTGCGAGCGTGTGGGCGATGAACGTCTTCCCGCGGCCTGGCAGACCCACGAGGAAGATCATGAGCTTGCCACTCTTCTTGGACGTGATCTTCTTGCCATCCTGCGGCATCACCACCACGGACGAGCGGTGGCCACCCTGCTCAGCTCGCTGCTGGTGCTCATGCGTGACGAGATCCCCGCCAAAGTTCTGCGTTGTCGCAGCCAGCAGCACAGATGACGAGGCCGAGTCGTTGACGTGGTTCACGTACTTGGGCGTGACCAGTTCATCGGCTGCGTGCGACAGCGACTCGTCACTGCGCGACCGCGTCAGTGTGCCGGCCCGAGAGCGAGCGGCGTGCGGGTGCACGTCGTGTGCATGGACGCTGTGGTGGTGGGCCGCATGGCCGTCGACATCAAGCCCGTACTCCAAATCCTGGGTCTCCGATGGCGCGCGTAGGCTCGTGAGCAGCGGCGGAGGGTCCGACTTGGCGTGTTCGTGGACAGGCGGCGTCGGACGAGGCGCCGGAGAGCTCTGCGACCGCAACTTGTTGATCTCGGCTGCCGCGGCCGGGTTCATGAGCGGCAGACCGGCCGGCCCGTCGCGGATCATCGTGCGGATCGGACGCTGGAGTACCTTGCGACTAGTGATGGCGTCCACCTGCGGGAAGACACGCACGAAGTTGTTGAGGTTTCCATACTCATCACCGGCAAACACGACCTCCGGGTCGTACACCCAGTTGCCGTCGACGCAGTAGCGGAAGAAGTGCGTGCCCACGGGCAGGAAGAGCTTGACGGAGAAGCCACTGGAAGCGTCGTCGTCGCTGTCGTCGTCGGCGCTCACGCCCACGGCGTTGGTGGCCTTGGGCTCCGTCTTCTTGAGCAGGATCTGTGAGCCCCAGCTACAAGATACCATCAATCAAAGTCGGTTCATCAATCAGTCAGGTGGAACATCAATCAAACGAGAAGAGAAGACGCACTTGTTGAAGGAGCCCGTGATGCCGATGGTCTTGCAGGGCTGCAGCCACTCGAAGCACACGGGAAACGCGTAGTCGGCATCCTGGTCGATGCTCTCGGCGCGACGGCGGCGCACCACTTGCGTCGGGTGGCTCGGACTCACGGGCGCGGACGGAGGGCCTGCTGCAAGGCCGGCGCCGGCAGGCGTCTGCAGCAGCGGCGGCGGAAGCGAGTCGCTCATGAGGTGCTGTACGTAGGGAGGAGCTCTTGCAAGGGGGAGGAATGCAAGTGCAAGTGAGTATCTGTGGACGCCTCGTGCGGATGCCGACACGCGTGGGGTCCTTGGGCTTCTCTCTCTGGAGAATCAATTGCGATTGCGATGTCGCGATCGTGGGATCGTTGCCAGAAGATACGAACTTAGTAGGCTGGGTGAAAACGCAGAAGAGAAACATCATGCGAACTTAACGCGAAATACAGCCAGCGTCAAGTTGTGCAATGCGACGAAGCAAGTATTAGGGGTAGGGGCTAGGAAGACGAAAAACTCAGATGGGTGAACTTCGTATTTAGCCATTTAGGGGTGCGAATTTACATTTGTGGACAACCCGCAACCCAATGTTTCTGGCGACGCACGCAACAGCCACCTGTCCGACCTCTGGAAATAGATCATGTCCCGTCCGCATAGCACCTGCTTGGGATTACGGTACTTGCAAAAGCCTGTGATATTCTATATATGGAGTAAAGTAATACCATCACTGGTCTTCCTGCGACAGCGCGAATGCTACCGGCTGAGCCAGAACCCACAATCGATCGATCAGCCTCGCGACAATTTTCCCCATTCGTGGTGTCTAAAAGGTCTCAAGGTCTAACGCGACTCCGGCGACGTCTAACCGAAGAGCTCCGATCCCTGG
>JAADVL010000626.1:0-19111 GCA_023334995.1 Pythium sukuiense | reverse complement strand
TCAACACGTGGGGTATGTCGCTCGAGTCGATCATGTGGGTGTTCGGCGGCGTGTTGGTGTTCATCGCTGCGGTGGTGTACTTCTTCGGCTACGAGACGGCCGGTAAGAACGTCGAGGTGTACGAGAATGAGGACGATGAGCGCACTGCGTTTACCAAGACCGCTACCCCGATGAACTAGAGCCGACTTTCTGTGAAGCTCATGTGAAGTCGAGAGTTTTTGTATCCATGGTGGCCAGGGTACTGTACCATGTCCCTTTGGACATATTGAATCGTTTGGTCATTACGTTCTGAATATAATACACTTCATCAAGATGTGTTTCGGTACGTGTTCAATCCTGCTTGCTGCCTCTCACTGCTGTGATTTGATTCGAAAATCACTGAAATCCAGTTGCAGGATACATGATGTGCTGGAAATTCCTGCTCCATCTTTGCTTTCCTGCCACGAAACCAAAGATGGAGTTGGATTTGCAGTCGAGATATCTCTCAGTTGGTGCGATGGACTCGAAACGCGATTTTCATGCACAAATATTATTCTTGCGCACCGATTATCAGTTTGTTTGTTGTTGTCATCTCTTATCTACATGTCAATTACGATACATTCCTCGAGCACCTCGAAATCCTCGAAAATGTACCTGGACGCCGCGCAGCAAATTTTTGTCGCTGCCACCATGGAGGCTCATTAAACGATTTGTCGTCGAGAGATCACGCCACCCGGAAGTCGTCGCAAGGATGAAGGAGTTTGTTCACGCTGATCTGGAGGACGATGACGCCTACTCAAGCTTCAAGAGTGCACGCGTGGTTCTCGAGGATCCAAGGCCGCTGCCTGGGGATGCCTTGACGCTTTCCGTGGGGCTACGCTATGGCCGCATTGCTCTGCTAACGGTCGTATGTGTCGCATTCATCGTGGCGTCGACGTACGTGTTCGGTCGAGGCGTGGAGTTTATGAAGCTGGATGTAACATCTCTCAGCAAGGATCAGCGAGCCGATCTGCTGGACAAGTACAACTCCCGATCGGGCAACATCGCCTCAGCGTTCAGCAAGCTTATCGAGACGTTTGTATCGCTCGCAGCGCAGATCATCGTGCTTCGCGTGGCCGCCACATCGGTCCTGCAGCGCGAGCCGAGCTGGAAGACTGGCATGGCCACTCTGGCAGTGAGCTTTGGAACCGGATATCTCATCAACAACGGTCTCAGCTCCTTGAACGTGCAATTCCGCGAAGACCAAGTGGAAGCATTCATTTCAGCCGAGGATTTATCGTCGGCGTCCATCATAAGAGCCTCGGCGGCGGCGCTCGTGACCAACGTGACCCACACGGTGTCGGAGATGACACCAGGGAACCCTGTCGAGAATTCGGTGCTGCGCAACTTGTTTTTGCCTCGTGTTGTCAAGCCTGGCAAGGGATACTGTGACTACGATCAAACGCAACTGGAAGTTCCGGTCTACCTCCCCGACGACATCGTGGAGTACGCGATCACCCAGCGAGACTGGCAGAGCCGCTTGCTGCCAAACGCACTCGAGTCGAACAGTGTCCGTGTGGTCGTCAACCCCAGTAACAACACGTTGAAGCAGACCGTGGCGATCGACGAGTTCCCCATGAATGCGTCGCTCGCCGCCAATCTGTTTATGAACGGTATGTTCCTGATGACCCACTACGTGCCATGGGGGCGGAATCCGTCGTGGTACGATCCCGTTGCCGCGCAGAAGCGGTTCCCTTCTTCCAAGAATAATGAGACCGAAACACGCATCGCGCCAGTGGCTCAAGTTGCAGGTGTCCTGCCGACGGAACCTATGACCGAGAGACAACAACGCGAGTGGTTCTTGCGTGAGAGTCCGGGGATTGTGAACCGCCACTTCAACAGCTCGATCAATACCTCTCGCTCAGACATCGTGATGGAGTTTTCGCACGTCAGCATCTCGCCGACGATTTCCTTCGACTCGATTACGTTCGAGGCGCAAGTCGACAACAGCAAGCTATACGAAGTTGCAAGTCTCCGACCACGTAATTTCACCAGTAGCCCGGGCTCGCTCTTTTACGAGTCCCAGGCAAACTATGACTGCTCACCGTGGCCGGGACTCTGCATGTACTCCAAGCCGCAGTATTTGCCGACGGCGACAGACGCCAACGAGATGTTCTACGACTCGCCCGTGCAAGTAAACGCGTTTTCAGTGTGTGTGGACAGCAGTACTGGCACTCCGACTGAGGATCTGCAAGTGTACCTCAACTACACAGACGAATTCTTCCGTGTCCCCTGCTCAGCGACCTCGAACTCGTCCGTGCTGGTTGTCAGCGTTGCGAAGCGGCTCGTGGCTGATGCCTCCCTCCAAGATGTCAGCAGCGTTAATGGGACGATCCAAAACACGAAGAACTTCGTCATGGTCCGTGACATGAAGAAGATCTACGCCATCACGATCGGCCGACTGAGCTGGCAGTCCCAAGACCTATCCAAACTTTTCAACGCCAAGTGCTCCGTGGATCCAACTACTGGCAAGACTTGCTCAGGCATCTCCATCCCGCTGGCTTCTCCAGAAAATGTGGCGCAGGACGAGTCCCCGACGACGCAGCATGTCGTCGTCGGCTCGGACGCCATGCCCTTCACTTCCCTCTCTCCACCGGAGTACGTCTCGTTGGCGTACGCTCGCCGTCGTCTTCGTCCGGTGTCGCTGGTGAAAGTACACGAAGCTCCGCGGCAGCAGTATGGAGGTTTCATCGATCCGTTCTACCGTCCAGCTGCCGGCGACCTACTTCTGTCCCACAACGTACAGGACTTGCGCTGGAACATGGACAAGATCTACCTGAGCGACAAAGACTGCAGCAGTCACGTCGAAGAGCGCACGCAGCAAGTCGTGAGTAACCACCTGTACATGGAGTCGGGTCTCCAAGCGAGCTACACGGCAGCCATGCTCTATCTCTTCCAGGACGCAGTCATCCACGATGTGGTCCCCCTTCGCGACGGGCTCACGACGCTCAGCTTCAAGCAGAACGTGGAGCTGGCTTCCGTGTTTGTGTCGATCCCCAAATTCAACGCCTGGCTCACGATGGAAGGCTGTGCGCTACTGGTGTTGGGGCTTGTCGTGGTTGGGATCTGGACGGCGTGCAAGCCGCATCAGACGGACCCATTGCGTCAGATCACGGAGCCGCAAGTGATTGCTCAAGTCATGCTGAATGAGCAGTTGTTCCCACCGCTGCTTCTGCGTCGCGACGTGATTGACCCGGATGCGGCGATGGATCCTCGCGTGAATCTGAAGAAGTTCAACATGGAGAGAGTCTCGTTGAAGCGCGTTGACGATGTGAACGTGAGCCATCACGACCGTATCGCAGCGTCCGCCTAATACTGCACGGGTGGGCCACTCCAGAGACTGAGTCAAAGTCTGTTCGCACCAGTCTCGATGTATTGGCCATTTCGTGCTTGCATTAATAGCAGTGTTGTATCAGGCGACTTCCTTCGATGCAAGAAATACAACTGTGGATGACTGTCTTCGCTTTGTGTTGTCAAGCTTCTTCCCACTCTGCAATCCGACACAGGGATCGAAGTGCGGCGGCGGAGGTCGACGTTACGGTACTGGACTCAGCTGCCTTCGTATAGTACTGTACACAAGATCTTCTGAAGGATGGGCTCTTCACCAAGCACCAGAAACTCAGCTATCGCATTGAACTGAGCCTACTAGTTATACAATGTACCAGGCTTCATTAGGCACTGGATTCATGGGGCTGGGCCATGGGCTCGCAACTGGCGTTGAAGCCTTCCACAGCGGAACGTTTCAAGGCCGCTGACTGCGTACAGTACTGCACCGATTGCCATGCGCAAACGTCAGTGGACATGCGTGTCTTGCCATTGGGAATCTGACCTCAGGGCGGTGCCGGCGTTGGCCGCGACTGCTGATGACACCTGTGGCGACTCTTTCGTTGAAGTTCAAGACGCCTTGGCGACGTCCCACTCGGCTGGTGCAGCTGGTGGCTGCTCGGTCTGATCCGCCACCACCACGTTTCGTCAAGATCCAGACGTGAAGGACGATCGACTGACTGCGATCCAGAATCTCGCTCTTGCAGGGGAATGGCCGAGAGAATGGCTCACCGACCGACAGTCTGCCAAGGTGGTACACGCTGAAAAGCGTTGGCAAGTGCCGACATGGTACAGTACCCCTTGCATGTAGTGGATGGCTCGTGAAAGCCAGCTCAACCAGATCCAGCACTCTTCGGAGAGCATGCGTGGAAGTAGTCTGGAATAGCAAGTATGTACAAGATGTATGATGATGCATCTAGTGCGGGCGGTGCCTCTGGCGTATCTAGTGATATGATCAGAGCAGTCCGGCATGGCACTGGTGATCCAGCACTTGAACGGTGCTGGAGCAGTCCATGGGGCACGTAGGAACTCTCGTGGAATGCAAGGAGTATAAGTGTGGCTTCACTCCGACTCCTCACGGACTGCCATAAGGGCTTCCCATGGTGGCTGCCCTTGGGGTCCTAGAGAAGGAGTTGAACGGTTAGCTGAGGATCCATAGCAGGACCGCATTCTGGATTTCACTCCAAAGCAATACAATCAAGGCAAACCGTAGGGAGCGTGTCCGCTTCCCTCGTTGTGGCATTTGATCCTAAATCCACCACATTGCAGCAGATAGAACCATCACCTCGTAGGCGAGACATGGCTGCTTGCCCCCTCACTGGATTTCTCGGATCTTGCGTGATGCGCTGGTCGATACAAAAGATAGACAGTCTCTTTTCTTTAGCGTGATTCTGCTTGAACTTCAACCGGTGCTTGGGTCCCAACAGCGTGCTCCTCATCGGCGAGAATGGCCGCCACTTGATTTAATTGATAAGGAAAGCGTCGCGAGGACAAGCAGATCTGGCCAAGGCTATGAGGGTCGACCACTAACAAACCCCGTGCGATATACTGTGCATAACAACAGTCGCTGACACTGCGGAAGCGCACTTGAAGTCGTGGAGGGCGAGAAGCTGTGGCGCCAACCAGCCACATCACAGTGGCACCACCAAGAGGCAGAAATCCACTAGCCGACCACAGAAAAGGGGCCGACGGCTGCCTTCTCGTCTTCCTTTCAGCCACGCGACGCGACGGGCACACTGCGGCCTTCCCTTGGCGTTCTCACCCCTTGAACGCCGAGTGTCCCGGGCTTCTCATTCTCGTTTCTTCTTCGCATCGCTCACTCTGATCAGCAGCACTCAGAGCTTTCGACTATAAGTCAGGACGGCAAGATGCAAGGACTCACGCTGCTGCTGAGTGTGCTTTTCGTCGCAGTGGCTCACGCACAGACGCTGGTCAAGTCGGACGATGGCACGGGACTCCACGTGTACTTTCGCACGGGCTGGACGGCTCCGTACATCCACTACTCGCAGGGCAGTGGTTGGACGACTGCGCCTGGTGTCAAGATGACTGTCAGCACAGACTACGTCCGCTTCCCGCCTCAGGAAGGATGGTTCCGCTACGACCTCGCCAAGCCAGCGAGCTCCCTCGAGTTCGTCTTCAACAACGGTCAGGGGACGTGGGACAACAACAACAACGCCAACTACAAGGCCTCGTCGGCGGGCACGTGGTCGCTCACCTCCAAGATCACGACACCACCCACGCGGCCAGCGTGCTGGACGTGGAACGGCTTGGACTCGTGCACGACCTCAGCCAATGACATGCCTGCCACTGAGGAGATTCGTCGCTGGCAGACCCCACCACGCAATGCTAGCACGTGGTCGACGGAGTACCAGGACTACCGCTCGCTCACAGGCTACGCCCACGTCGTGTACGACTCTGACCGTCTCGGTGCGACCGTGACCGCTCGTACATTCCTTCGTGTGGATGCCAGCGCTGCCTCGTGTGTGTACTACTTCAACAACGTCGCCCAGTCGACGCCAGACTTCCGAGCGACCTCCGCACTCCGATCGGAGCTGCTCATTCGTGTCGAGTGCACGCAGAAGTCCAACGGTGAGAAGTGGATCCTGGGCCTCGACCCAGTGTACTTTGTGTGGCAAAACACTACCGTGCCAGCCAACGCAGCCTTTGAAAACGGACAGAAAGGAGCGATCGTGGATCTCTTTGGCTGGCCGTGGAAGGACATCGAGGCCGAGTGCAAGGACTTCCTCGGCAAGGCCGGGTACATGGGCGTGAAGGTGAGCCCGCCACAGGAATCCATCATGTCGGACAAGTGGACAGCCGACGACCAGCGTAACCCGTGGTACAACTTCTACCAGCCCGTGAGCTACCGCCTCTACTCCCGCATGGGCTCCCGTACCGAGCTGCGGTCGATGCTCCAGACATGTCGTGCTAATGGTGTGCGTGTGTACGCGGACGCTGTGATCAATCACATGGTCGGTGAAGGCAATGACGTGAACCTCAAGCACCGGAACTCGGCCAGTGGCACGTGCGCCACGTGGACGGACAAGTCAAGCACCAAGGGCTCGCCGTACTTCACGCACTCGTTCGCCTACGAGGCCAACGCCTACACGTCGGAGCGTCCAGCGTTGGAGTTCCCTGCCGTTCCATTTAGCCCAACTGACTTCCACTGCCAGTACTCGGACAACGACCCGACCGACTTCCGCAAGCTCGAAGTCGGTTGGCTGCTGGGTCTGGCCGATCTCAACACTCGCAAGCAGTTTGTGCGAGAACGCATCGCTCAGTATCTCACCGATCTCATGGGCATCGGCTTTGCGGGCTTCCGTATCGACGCGTACAAGCACTTGGGTCCGATCGATGCAGCGGCTATCATGGGCACGTTCAACAAATACATGGGCGGGAGTCTACCAGACGACTTTGTGATGTGGGGTGAAGTCATCATCAAGCCAGAGTGGAAGGATTTCCTGGCGTGTAACGAGATCTCGGGCTACAACTTCTACAAGGGGCTGGATACTCTGTACGCTGAGAACGGCATCGCGGCCGCAGATATCCAGAAGCTCAAGATCTGGTCGTCGGATTACCCTGTGAACTACCCGATCTGCGGCTCGTGGGTGCTACCGCCGTCTCGCTTTGTCGTGCAGAACGACGACCACGACCAGCAGTCGCTAGACTCGGACACGCGCCCCATGGGTGCGCTGGGCTCGGTCCTCATCAAGGAAAAGAACGTAGATCTGCACCGCTCGTTCGAGCTCAAGCTGTTCAACGACCGCCAGAACGACTGGAAGCTCAAGGTCGTGCTCAGCTCCTTCACGTTCGGTACTGACGGCTCCTTCGGTATCCCTGACGGCTTCTCCGACTGCAAGGGCATGGCCGCGGGCGCCCTGAGCGTGTGCAAGAAGACGACGGTCTATGACGCCGCGTACCGGGCTGGTTCGTGCGGTTACACCGTCGAGGGCTTCGTGGGCGGCAAGTGGACGCGCGTGCACCGCGACCTAGCCATCGTCAACGCCATGCGCAGCTGGCTGGGCCTCTCGACCGTGGCCAAGGCCGACGTCGGCATCACTGGATCGTGTTAATCAATGAGCAAGTAAACTGTACTTCAAGTAAGAACCAGGATCGCGTTGCACCCTTTCGATAACTCATCAATCGAAGAGCTCATTTGTTTGCGTCATCTTGTCCTTTCCAGGGTTTTGATTGGCTGAAGACGAATGAGTCCACTAATTGGAACGTCCCCCATCGAATTCCACCGTCGGAAGTGAGACCTGTGTTTGGGTTCACTGTCTTCGTGGGGCATTCGTCATTTTGGATCTCTCTCGGCGTGTCTCCGCTCGTCCCTCTCTCTATCCCTCTACTCCACCATGTCCTCGACGCCTGCAGAGCCGCTGCTCAAGCTCTACATCTACGACCACTGCCCGTACTGCACACGTGCGCGTATGATCTTCGGCCTGAAGAACATCGAACACAAGCTAGTGTTTGTCGCCAATCACGATGAAGCCACGCCTATCCTCCTGGTCGGTGCCAAGCAGGTGCCAATTCTCCAGCTTCCATCGGGCAAAGCCTTCCCAGAGAGCCTGGACATCGTCAAGTACGTTGATGAGAACTACGGCGGCCCTGTGCTGCTCGAGCCAGCCTCTGGCCGCGAAGACCTGAAGGAATGGTTCACCAAGATCCACCAGTACCTCCACCGCCTGCTGTACCCGCGCAAGGTGGCGGCTCCGTTTGCCGAGTTCGCGCAGCGCAAGTCTCGCGAGTACTTCCAGAATAAGAAGGAAAAGACCGCTGGTCCCTTCAAGGATCTAGTCGAGCGGTCGTCCGAGTTCATCTCGGCGATGGATGCGATCCTTGAAGAGCTGGAAGGTCTTCTCGCGTCCCATGAGGCGGTCAACGCCGACGGCGTGAGCTACGACGACATCACGGTCTTCGGCTCCATCCGCTGCCTTACGCTGGTCAAGGACCTCACGTGGCCGCCCAAGGTGCGCGCGTATGTCGACCACTTCTCCCACGCCGCCGACATCCCTCTGCTCACGCACATGGCCAAGTTCTAATTGGAAGCCACCGTCGCCAGTACTGTTGCAGCACAGTAAGCGTACCGTACATACAGACAGTACCGGCAGTACAGTAATGGGAATAGCTAGCGCCCCCATCTTCCGCGCCGACTTCGCGCCGTCGCCTTTGCCTTCACGGCTTCCAGCCAAAGTGACTGCCCCTTTGGATGCCCATTTGCGACAAGCGAAGCCATGGAGCTGGCGTGTGCTGAGACCTTCGCATGCCCATCCCCAAAGATTACGAATCAGCTATGATACTTGATTTTGATTGGTTGATTGGCCTCAACGGCAAGCTTTGACGAGCAGCTCCTGAAGTGCTGTGGCCCCTCCCGCCACAGCACCTGCCGACGATCCCATTCCTGCTCCTCCTCCTCATGGCTCATTGTGCGATTCGTCCTGAAAGACCGCAACCCTCTACAGTATCTCTCAGTCCAGGATGACGACGGAGCCGACGGAGCCGCTGCTCAAGCTCTACATCTACGACCACTGCCCATTCTGTGTGCGTGCGCGTATCATTTTCGGCTTGAAGAGCATCGAGCACGAGCTCGTGTTCGTCGCCAACCACGACGAGGCCACGCCTATTGGCCTGGTCGGTGCCAAGCAGACGCCGATCCTCGAGCTCCCATCGGGTAAGGCCTTCCCAGAGAGCCTGGACATCGTCAAGTATGTCGATGAGAACTACGGCGGTCCAGTGCTGCTCAAGCCAGCCACGGGGCGTGAGGACCTGCAGGAGTGGTTCGCCAACGTCGGCAAGCACATGTACCCGCTGATCTTCCCACGCAACGTCGCGGCTCCGTTCGCCGAGTTCGCGCAGCGCAAGTCGCGTGAGTACTTCCAGACCAAGAAGGAGAAGATGTTCGGACCGTTCTCGGACTTTGTCAAGCGCACGCCGGAACTGATCGAAGGCATGGAGGAGGCGCTGGACGAGCTTGAGGAACTGATCCACTCGGAGAAGTCGGTAAACGCCGAGGGTGTGGGCTACGACGACGTCATGCTCTTCGGATCGCTGCGTGGCTTGACGTTGGTCAAGGACCTCAAGTGGCCGCCTAAGGTGCGCGCGTACATCAACCACTTCTCCCGGGCCGCCGACGTCCCGCTTCTGGACTCCATGGCCACGTTCTAAGTGGGGAAAATGCAGTGGAAGGGGAGTTGCCAATCAAAGTCTGTGTGTGTTTGTGAAAGTTTGCATCGGCCCACCATACCATTGTATCATCGGTGTCAGTCATACTTGTGGGCAATGAGGTTGTGGATATCTTGTATTGAGTTAATCGCCAACACTCGATTACCAGGATCGCTCATCATGCTTTCGACGCTAGCGCGGAAGCCGAGAGATACCAGAGTCTGTGAGGACTGGCCAGGCTCGCGGTTGGATACCTAGTACTGAGCCATGGAGTCGAGCAGCGGGATGTCGGCGGCGACTTCGTAGTGGTCGATGTACTCGCGCAGCTTCTTTGGCCACTTGAGGTCCTTGACCAGCGTCAAGCCACGCAGACGTCCGAAGAGGTCGATGTCGTCGTAGCTGAGACCATCGGCGTTGACCGAGCGGTTCGAGTGGAAGAGCTTGGCGAGGTCCTCGAGGTACTTCTCGGCCTGCTTCTTCAGCTCTGGCGTACGCGCAAGCGCATCCTCGAACGATCCGATCGTCTTCTCCTTCTTGATGCGGTAGTACTCGCGCGACTCGAGCTGGGCGAACTCGGCAAACACGGCCTTGTGGAAGCGCGGGTGGTAGATGAGGCGGAAGACCTCGGCCGAGTCCTTGATCCACTGCTTGATGTCCTCGCGACCCGAGGCCTCCTTGAGCAGCACAGCGCCGCCGTGGTTCTGGTCCACGTAGCGGACAATGTCCATGCTCTCCGGGAAGGCCTTGCCCGACGGCAGCTCGAGGATCGGCGCCTGCTTGGTGCCCACGAGCCCGATCGGCGTGGCCTCGTCGTGGTTGGCCAGAAACACGAGCTGGTGGTCCACCTTCTTGAGCCCGAAGATCATACGCGCACGCACGCAGAATGGGCAGTGGTCGTAGATGTAGAGCTTGAGCGGCGCTTCCTTCACGGGCTTGGCCGCCGCCTGCGTGGCCACGCCACGCGTGAGTTTCTGGCCCAGCACGTAGGACGCGGCCGTGGCACCGATGGCACCGCCAACCGTGAGCGCGACACCGAGCTTCGTGAGATCCGCCATGTTCGTCTTGGTCGCAGCAAGCAGCGGAGTGAGCCTGGCCGCCGAGGAAGATGAAGAGCTCTCTTCACGGAGCTTCTCGAAGGAGCGTGTGGCGTCGAACGTCTGTGACGTGTGCAAAAGCTGCGCTGCGATTGGCGGAAATACAAGAATGTTGCGCGAAGGTACGCGCACGCGGCTTGCAAGACCTTTGGTCCACCGCGCCCACTTCAACGCCGCCATCTGGTTCAGATCTGCTCAACCAAAGGCGAAATCCCGAATGCGGCGTTGGACGCCAAGGGATCGGGTGCCGATGCGTAATTACGCAGCTTAGATCCTCGTAAGAAGGTAAAAACCCTCCATAAATCTGCCAAACGGGATGCGCAAGTTGAACAACATGCAGTGTCATGTAGGTGGCGATATGCGCGGGGATTCGTCGTCGACGGCGACGGACGTGGCGATGGAAGAGCCTACGGGAGGCGCGCGGATGGTAGGCATGCTGACGCACACCACGGCCATGTGCTGGGCGGCGGCCGAGGGCGACGTGGCGATGATGCAGCGGCTCCAGCGCGAGCACGGCGCCGATGTCAACGCCGCCGATTACGACAAACGGTGCGTGTTTTCTCATCTTGTAGGCGGATATGAGACCCGCAGGAAAGCTCACGCTGTGTGTGTATGCGTATGGATGGGTAGCACGCCGCTGCATATTGCTGTGAGCGACAACCAGGAGCATGCCGTGGCGTTTTTGCTGCAAAACGGAGCCAAGACGGACGTCGTGGACCGATGGGGACGCTCGCCATTGGACTGCGCGATGGAAACGGGCAACGCACGCGTGGTGGAGATGCTGGAGAGAGTGCACGTGTCCACGGCCGCCACGCTGATGGCCATGGGCGTGAACACGCAGCAGCTGAACGGCCAGGCGAGGAGGGGAAGCCCCGGCGCCAGTGGACTGCCCCTGCGACGCGTGCGCTCCAGCCACGACATCGGCGCGCTGTTCCAGGCCGTGCAGCATGGTGACACGGAGAAGGTCAAGCGCGTGTGGCTCGGCGGCCTGCAGCTCGACAGTATCGACGAGCGCGGCCGTACGTCGCTCCATGTCGCTGTGGAAAACGCCCAACTCGGCGTAATTGAGCTCCTGCTGTCGGCGGATGTGGAGACAAACGTGCTGGACGACTTGGGGCGAACTCCAATTAGTATTGCGCTGGAAAAGCGGCTCTTTGCGATCGCGGAGATGCTGCGCGCGCACCAGAAAGCCAAGCTCTCGCTCCAGTCAGAGAGCCAAGAAGTCGACCAGAGATACGTCTCGCAGGCATTCACGGCCACGAAAAAAGGCGAAATCGAAGAGCTCAAGCGTCTCGCGCCAGCCATCGTGCATCCGGATGCCCAGGACTACGACTTGCGCACGCTGCTGCATATTGCGAGTGCCGAAGGCCACTTGGAGATCGCTAAGTACCTTGTGGCCTGCGGCGCGAACGTGAACCTGCTCGATCGATGGGGTACGTCGCCGTTGTCGGAGGCTGTGGACTTTGCCCACAACGACGTGGCTCGCTTCCTCGTCGCTAACCACGCGACGGAGAGTGGCAACCGCGCTGCAATCGCTGTCGACCACATTGAGACGAACACACTCACGGCAGCACTCGAGTACGCCCTTCGTGTCGTCACCAGGGTAAGCTCCTCATGGCACTTTTTGATTGGGTAGAGATTGATTCACTCACTGTGACGTGCGCTCGACAGAACCGCTGGCTGATGGGGCAGGTGTTCTGTCCGATGAAAGACGAGTCGGGGGTGTGCGTGCTCGTGGCTCACAGCGTGTGGCATCGCAACGACAAAGACCTCAGTGCCAGACGCCTTCGAGCTGACTCAATTGGCAGCCCACCGACGTCTCCGACGGCGCGATCGAGTCTGAGCCGCGGGGCGACAGCAGCAGCGTCAGCGTCGTCGATCTGGAATGACCCTATCCAAATGTTCCGCAAGGCTGGCTCGCTGATGATGATTGATCCTGGCCAAGGCCACACGGGGCGAGTGTTCAGTGGACAGCAGCCAGAGTGGCTCGTGCTCGCTAATATCCAGCAGAATCATTTGTTTCTCCTGCCGCATGCGCGTCGAGCGGGTCTGCAGACAATCATCTCAGTGCCAATGGTGTACAAGATGTCTACTATCGCGGTGCTTTCGTGGTACTCGGACGAACTGATGAACGAAGACGCTGAAGAACTTCAGCGCATCCAGCGACTGTTGCGGTCGATCACAATTCTCGCGACGTTGCATGAAGAGATTCTCAGTGTACAGGGGTCAGCGAATGCACCCCTGCACATCACGCGCTATCAGTACTGCCAATCTCTCGACAATGCCATCACCGCGAACGGTGACTTACTGGACCAGCGAGTGTCCAAGGTTGATGGTACGGCCAATGCTTGATGAAGGGCTTCGAGTACACCGTATTGATGACTAATGTGTGTTTGGATATCCCAGTCGCGATGGCAGATACACTTCCCCTCGCCCTCGATTGGGGGCTTTTCGATCTTCCCGATAAACTCGCGACTTCCATGAGCAGTGAAGATCACACGGCTGTCGTATCTCTACTTCGATCGCTCGTGACGCTGCTTCGAAACGGTATCTTTGAAGGTGTTTT
Source organism: Pythium sukuiense (assembly GCA_023334995.1). Taxonomy (NCBI): domain Eukaryota; phylum Oomycota; class Peronosporomycetes; order Pythiales; family Pythiaceae; genus Pythium; species Pythium sukuiense. Next base: position 5,947 of record JAADVL010000626.1, on the reverse strand, counting down.
CTCTGAGACGACCCAGCAGCAGCGCGATGAGTCCCAAGAAAGCATCATCGATCGCTGCCATGGCGTGATTCGCTCGCGCTGGATGTTGCTCGTGCATTTGCGGTACTATTTGCTCTACCTCCACGCTGTGAGTCCTACCGAAGGCACTGTTTTCATGGAAGTGGATGCGCTGGTCCCGACAATCAACCGATACTTCGCGGGAGAGTCATTCAAGCCTGCCGTGAATGATTCCACGCCCCAGCCTGCACCTGCTGCAAAGCCTGCTCCAGCGCCAGCAGTAGCAGCGCAGCCAAGCGCGTCAGCCGAAAAGGAGTGTGTCCTGTGCAAGTTCAACGTGCCCGGCCACATACACCCTGGTAAGGCGCCAAAGGCTGTGGCTCCACCGGCACCGAAGAAACCTGTCTTCACAGCGTCATCGCCTTACGCTGCAGGTATGGACTCTGTACACATGCTCTTGTCCCTCCAGAAATTGACGATAACAATATTGTGTGAAGGAGAAAACTTCTTCGGGTCTCGAGGCAATCCTCGCTCGCCTGTGCTTCGCGAAATCGACGCAGTACGTTATCGCTTTGGATTGAAAGCATGCTACGTTGAGTGAGTTGACCGATTCGATGTGTGTATTGCAGGCGCTGGGAAAGATGGAAGCTGAATTCGACAGTTTCGATCGGCGGTCGAGTCTGAACGATCTGGTCGTGGATGGCTACAAGTCGACTACCTTCACTTCCAGTGACTTGTATGATGCCATCGGAGCTGCGCACGACCTGCCGGCAGCTAGACGCCCAAGCTTTGGGACAGCAACAGAAGCAACCACAGATCCTCGCAAGCGGCTGCTGGAAGTGATCAACGCGATCATGACGGACACGAGCTGCCTGATCTCGATGGACCAGCTCCTTGAATTGCATTCGTGTCTATTGCCTGCGAGTAGTGGCCAGAATGGCGTTATTCGAACAACCGCCGCGGTCGGGTATGCCTCACCACGTATCTACCGCGTGTTTCTCCCTGTCGGTGAAATCAATGGAGCGCTTCAGCACCTCGTGACCATGATCAACACGCGCGAAAAATGGATCCAGCGACCGCTGCTGTGTGCGTACTACGCGTTCGCAATCTTCGTTTTCTTTATCCACCCGTTCCACGACGGCAACGGCCGCTGCGCTCGTCTCTTGGGCAACATCATCGCCAAGAAGCTCGGATTCCCCAGTATCTTTCGTGCGGCCGACAAGACGATTCAAGTCGCCGAGTTCCTGCATCGCGCCATCGTCACGATGGAGATCATCACCAACAGCCGACGACAAAGCCGCCAGACGAGAATGCTGTCTACGCGCAAGGAAAACTCGTCGATGTGGTTCTAAGCGAACGTCGAGAACGTAACCACGCAAATCGTTGTTCTCAATCTCACCTACTGGTGTGTCTGCTAGCGTTGTAGGTAGTAACTGGGCGGCGTATGGACGTGTCTTAAGGTGCTAAGCTCGTCTTCTTCTTCACTTCGACTCGGCTCAAGTGATCCACACACGACGAGGGTGTAAGCTCGTGGCAAAATTAACGATCTGCTTCAAGTTGTGGCTGTCGACTCGCGCCAGTGCGATCGCTCGGCCATCGTCGCGCCTTCCACAGATGACGCTGAGCAACGCAACACGGGCACTTCCGTGCAGCGGCCCATCATAGTTCGTGGCGCGTGCAGAGCCTCCTAGAACCATACGCGTGCGGTTTCGATGCTGGGAGTACTCGTTCGTGAAGGTGATGTTGTCAAATTCATCCCACGTGAAGTTCTGGAGCTGTGGATGCGTCTCCAGGAGCGTACGAAGCAAGCCGAAGTGATCCTGATTGTAAATGCGCACGGTCGCAATGTGGAGTGTCCGGAGTTTGGTGAGTGCAGTGCTCGTTGGCAAGAGCGCAAGAGCATCGTCGTCCCTGGCGCAAACACGAAGCTCTTCAAGATGCGGAAACGGGTCGAAGTCTGCGAGCGATATCGCGGACGCGCAGACACTCAGCGTCTCAAGTGCTGGGCAAGTCTCCGAGAGCAGCGTGAGCGTACCAGAGTCGACAAGTTTCCACGCTTCCCCGTGCAGCCTCGACAGACTACTTCCCAAGAGCGTGACGAGTTCGAGAGCTGAATCTGTGACTGTTCCTTTGACTCCAGTGTAGAGCCGTAACCCACGAAGACACGGCTTGCCTGGCGCTCGTGATTCAACCGCAGTGATCGTGGCCGACAGAATCCACCCGAACCCGAGACCGCGGATGACGACTCGTGTCCAATCTTCGAGTCGGGTGAGATCAATGTCATCGTTGTCCACGACAAGACACACAGCCGAGCCTTCATCCACGTCGAGAAGCGCCTGGGAGCTGGCCGAAGCAGCGAGTCTCACAGTGGATTTCTCACGAAGGCGAGCTGTGTGGTAGAAGTGATTTGTTGCCGTGGGCGACTGCTTCTCGACGGCGCTGAAGTTGTTGCCAGTAGCCATGAGTCGCAACACCTCCGCCGCCTCATGCGTGAAGTCTTCCACGCCAATATCGAGGACTCGCCACGTCGACGTGTAAGCGTCGGGGTGGAAGATGGCATAGCCAAACCACGCCCAGTCCATCGCAGTGAAAGCGCGGAATGGCGAAACCCGATAGACACCAGACGGCATATCGAATGCCCACAGGGGAGTCAAAAGACGCAGTGTCGAGACTTGTGTGGTGTGCGGCAACGCCGAGAAGACCAACTCCACCAATGTCGAAGGCCGCGACGCCCGATGCAACTCGAGAACTTTGATTCTTGCGTGCTCTTGGTGTGGAATGGGGCCCAACAGCGAGCGAATCGTCGTGCTCGCTGTGTCCGTCAAGCATGTTTCCCAGTCCTTCCAGAGCTCCTTACACTTGACCGTCTTGACTACGAGGCGAGGATCACTCAGCCAAGCGTTTTCGAGTGGGTTTGGTCGTAGCTCCCACCCGTGCAAGAGTCTCGACACGACTTCAAAGCGAGGAAACTCAGGCGTCGACAATTGCGGCTCCATGAGGCCGACAGACGGAGTTCTCGTCCCCGAGTCGCCGTCCCAATTCTTGCTCTCGATCGCCACTGGGATGCGCCTCTGTAGTCTCACTTCGTCCATGAACGGCTGCAGATACGCGTAGATATCATCAAACTTCTCGTCGCGGAGTGAGTCGGCAGGCCACTGCCGAAGTCCGAGAAAGGCGTCACAATTGGAAAAGTACGGCACTTTGAGGCGGATACGTGGGAACTCACGCCCTGGCTTGTCGAAGAAGCCGACAGCGTCAGTGATCGAGGGGCTGGTGCGTGGCGGAGTTCGGTTCTTTATCACGCGTCGTGTTCTATGGAGCTGCAGGTCGCTGAACACTCGTTTCCAGAAGACCGGGTTCTCCACGCCGCTGTATCCAGGGCAGCACGAGAGCCAGAACCACACGGTCGCCGCCGCGCACGCAACCGCCGCCTCCGAGTCGCTGTTCACTTTGATCTTGACCCACTCGTAGCTCTCCACGAGCGACAGCTCGTCGCTGAGCAGGGCGTCTGTCTTGAGTCGCAGACGCTTGTGCCACAAGTCCTTGCCAAGGAGCTGCTCACGCCACGCCGTCGCGATGGTCCACGCGCGGGCTTCGTTCAGCCCAGCAGTCGCTCGAGGGAGCTCTCCCCATACCGCCTTCCAGTGGGCACGCTCTGCTTGCTGGCTGGACGGCGGTGTCGTCGTCATCATGGTCTTGGACGATTTGCGAAGTGTGGAGACAACGGAAATCTGGTATAAATTTCAGCCAATCAAAGTGCGTATTGTGTCTTTTTTCAACGAATCAGAGCGGTGGAAGTCCTGCTTCAACGAGTGCAATATGATGCAACTTCGCTGATGGCGAGGATCAGTTAGAAGTAGGTCCTAGCTAATGCCACGCATCAAGCATCCTAATGAAACTTGAGATTGGCCAGTTGGATAAAGATGCGGGAAGCAGGCATGCCCTCCCCCCCCCAATACGACGGACACCCAACGTGCTACAGGGCGATACAAAGTACCAGTGGACGTAAGAAGATGCGACGCGAGCGCTTCTTGCATCTAACTGCGAGGGAGGGGGATTGGAAGATCAAGCCGGGGTCGCAGCTTCATCCAACTGTCTGAGCCTCAGCTGGTTGGTGTCGAGGAGCCAGATTCTACGCAGCACTTCGAAAAATGGCGGCGGTAGCGAAGGCCCGGAAGACACAGCGTGGCGAGAGCGCGTCGTCCTCGCCGAATACGACCTCTGTGATTGACAGTGGCAAGCAGCCGATGGGGTGGAAGGAAGAGAGAGATGTAGTAGAGCCGAACATGAACCTCCTCGTGTCGAGGCGACGGAAGATGAGATCATGGCTGGCGTGATTGAGGACATCTACTGCGAGAACTTCATGTGCCACCGACAGCTGTACCTGCAACTGGTAAGTAGATGAACTGGCATCGGCGATAGGGATCATCGTGCTTTGGTTCTGACTGTTGTAGTCTACGCACATCAACTTCGTCACTGGCGAGAACGGCTGCGGCAAGAGCGCTGATGTCGCGGTGATTCGGGTACTGTGGGAGCATGACATGCTTCCTCAACATTTCGATGTAAACTCATACAGCGACTTGTGAGTATGTAGGTGTGCTTGGGCCCAATACCCCGCGGCTCACGGCTTGGAAAGAACATGGAGAAGCTCATTCGCCGTGGACATCAAGGAACGGAACTCGTGCGGATCACGTTGCGGAACGGGGACGGTTGTGTCAAGCAGACAGCGAAGCGTGGGCCGTTCCGACCTGAGCTCTTCGGCAAGAAGATCATTGTGGAGCGAGTTATTTACCCCGACGGCTCGATTGAGTCCCCCATGAAGAGCGAACTCGGTGAAGTTGTCATGAAGGGGATAGAAGACTTGGGCAAGATGCGGGGACACCTCCACGTGGAGGTACGATGCAGATGAGTCGCACGGGCACCACATCGGAGTGATGATTAACTGAATGTTTTGAGTAGACGGATATTCATGGGGCCGTTTTTGACGACGAGAGTGCAAAGATTCTGGCCACCGCCAACCCATCCAACTTTTACCAACTGGTCTTCCGTTCAGGTGATTCGCTTGAGGCCCGCGCCACCTACAACAAGGTGAATCAAGTCGTAGACGACACAAACGCGGTGCTCAGTCAGCAGCAGACCAAAGTGGAAGAGATCGCGCTGACGTTTGCTCTGCGAAACGAAGGAGACCATGGAGGAGGGAGCAGCCTAGGCGAAGGCGGCGGCGCGGCGTGTCTTGTCGACGTGTTGAGACTAGGCCTCTGCGGATCGATGGAGCGCCTTGGTCAAGTCAAGCAGCAGCTAGCTCGTGCAGAGCGAACCCGGTCGGCTTTCACATGGCTCCAAAGTGTCATGCGCCGAAGCGCTGCAGGCGATGCAACTGTTGGTTTTGAGCGATTCACGAACTGCATCGGATATTCCGGCCGTCTCAAGTTTTGCCACGAAGAACAGCAGCTCGAGATCACGGTGGGTCGCAGCTGCGATGGGCAGTCGCAGGAGTCTGAGGAGCTGGGTTTGGATGAGCTCTCGGTCGGTGAGCGTTCGCGTGTCCAAGTGGCACTGATGCTGGTGCTGGGTGAGATTGTTAACAACCCGTTCCGCGTCCTCGACGCGTTCGACGTTGGTAAGGATTATGTGAGCGGTGACCAAGCAATCCGTTTGCTGGTCGACGAAGCCAAGTTCCAGGCTTCGTCCAAGTTGTACCAAGGCAAGCAGTACATCTTTGTGACCGCAGGTGACGTCACGCACAGGTAACGTGGCGCTGTTGAAAAGGAAAAGGATCAGCCAGGGCTTACAAGTCATCTTTGTTGTTGTGTGCCAAACCAGCACACTGCCTCAAGACCCGAAGATCAAGATCCTGAAGCTGGACCGTCCGCGCAATTGCCTCAACTCACAGCCCTGAGGCACAGGCGCTTCAAGCCCTCGTGGCATTCATTTCTTGGCGTTGCATTTG
>JAADVL010000625.1:0-19264 GCA_023334995.1 Pythium sukuiense | reverse complement strand
TTACCATCGGCCTGCATGTTCTTGCTACGCCAAGCCATCCCGAATTTACCACACCCGCAGGGTGGGGGGACGGCTAGGCGCAGCTCATGCGTCTCGAGCCGCGAACTGGTCGGGCGAGCGAGCTTGGTCTGGTGCCGCGAATTGTGAACTGAGCGGCCTGCGAGCTACCCGGACACTGGCTGGGGAGCGGCATCGGTGTTCTCGGCTCGAGCGAAGCGGGTTCGCTTGATGGAATGATGTGTTTTTTCTCTGAAAGGAACCTCAAAATGACGTATTGATGTTGCTTGAAAGCTTGGTTCCACTTCGGCCTATGACCTTGCACTACCAGCCCACTCTATCTAGTGCCTCCCACCTGGAAGAGCACCATGTCATGTTGACTGCTACTTCAACAGCGTCTATTGGATTCATCACGAGCAATGTCTTGTGTCTTGGCCTGCAAGATACACTGGGCACAGACGTTGGTGGTCGTCGACGATGGTGGGTTGTCCAGAAGAATGGGGTGCGTGGGAAGGTCGTAAGACACAATACAGCGAAGGCATACACGCTGCTTGTCGTAGCAGTTTATCAGTGTCTGAACATCAACTTCTCCAGCAAGAAAGACACAGACGACTCACCTTATGACACAAACCACATGTGACATCCGAAGCACCACTTGATCGACCGCACAGCTTGCAAGATCCACTGTCACCTGAGCTGCCGCCTGTGGCTGCTTCTGCTCTTGAAGCCTGACGATGACGCGCCATCCACTGGAGCTTCTTGCAGAAGCCGGCATAAAGGAAGCGCGGAGCTGACTGGAGCATATGATCAACGGACTGCTTGGTGTTGAAGACCTCTGTCGTCGAGCCTTTCGTGTCCAGGAAATGGATCATCCTTCTAGCGATTGCAGTCTGTCAGTTGCCAAAGTGTGAACCAGCAAGCCAGAACCAAGAGCTTTTGACGACGAGGAGTGCACCTTCCGCACCCATGACTCATTTGAAGCACGTGAAGCAGAGCCGCGACGCCCCGACATGGAGCTTGAGACTGCGATGCCACTGTACTATCACAACCATCGCTGTCTACGATGAGAAGCTCGTCCCAATTGCTTTCGGTGTCCTGTTGACGGCCGGGCTGAGCTGTTCTCGTGCTACATCCAGGCTTGAGAGCGTCTTGGCCTGGAGGAAGCATCCTACGCACACGTCGGAGGCGTGTTTGGATCGGGAGTCGGCCTTTGGCAGTTGCTGAGTGACACTGCAGTGGAAGCAGACACGCTGCAAAGAGGTAAGACACAAGTGAGCTTAGGTTGGCAGCACTGCTACTGCACAAGCGTCACGGCGTGGGTTCTTACCTTCAGACACACTTGGCATGACGTGCCGGACGAAGAGAACACCCTGCCGAGTCTCCGCATACAAAGCTCACACTGGTCAGCCGACCCTGAGCACGAGGGTTCGATCCAGCCCTGTCCGGAGCACTGCGAGTGCGTATCTCGACGTTGGTCGATCATCCACTGGAGCTTCTTGCTCAAGCCTGCGTGCATGAGGCACTCCGGAGACAGGAGCATGTACCCGAGTGACTCACGCTGGTCGAACGACTCGGAAGTCGATCCTTTGGTATCAAGAAAGTGGGTCATGAACACTTCGACGTGGCTGTCATCAAACTGTCGGAACACACGAAGCACCGACGACGTGGAGCGGATTACCCCGAACTCGTGCAGCTCTCGCAGGTCCTGATGCTGGATGGAGTGCGCAATGGAAATGCCGACCCGTTCGCCGTTGCTGAGCTTGGAGAGATGCAAATCTGTGAGCGTGAGAAGGTCACGCCGCTTGACGAAGGTCTTGTGCCGCCCAAAAGACCGCAGAAACCACGTCACGCCGAGGAAACGATACGGGTCATCCACCGCCGCGCCTTCGATCGTCGCGAGCACAGCACACTCGTTCATGACACTGTTCTGGCTCGTCCAGAAGGCCTGAAACCCCGCTGTGTCTTGGAATGAAGCCCCGAGCATGATGCCGTCTAACGATCCAGCGACTAAGCCCGTGACGAGCACTCGTCGTAGCTGGCTTTCGACCGCCAGTGCAACTTGTGGCGAAAGGTGGCCTGGGCTGGACGATCTGCGCGAGTACTTGTACATACGTTCGCTTCGTTTCGTCGCTTGCTGGTCTCTCAATAGAGCGCTCTTCCTCTCGACAAAGGCGTGCAGTCCTCCGTTGGATCGCGTGGCTTTCCACCGCTCTTGATCCACGACTCTCCTAGCTTCTAAGAGATACGACTCGTACTTCGTCACGGTCTCACGCTGCAGCTCTGCACTCAGCTTCTGTAGTTCAAACTCTTCATCGTCCGTTAGATGGAGCGGCGGCAGCGTGGCAGCGGAGATGTTCTTCGTCATGAAGGATCGTGGGAGTTGGCAGGCAAATGCTGCAATGAAAATGATCCAGAGACCACCAGTACGTCAGCGGCAAGTGGGTGGCATAAAGGCGAGGCACAGCCACGGACCGATGTCGGACCCGTGAAGCGGTCGGTGTTGGCTTCTTTGACTGTCAACCGGGAAGAAGCCAACAATGCCCAGGTTGACGCTTTGCTTGGTGTGATTCTCTTGGACGCTGGACTATCCAACCGCTCGAGCACCGTCTCAAGTTGAGACTCTCAACTGCTCACGATTGATGATGAGACCGTCCCCATCTCTGTCAGGGGCCTCGGTGTGTCGCTGGGCGTCATACGGACGACTGCGACCGACGTACAGCTCTGTGTGGCCCGGCGTGAATAGTGTACATGAGTGTGCCAGTACACACGTTCCCGCTCTCGAGTAGACGACTTGTCAAGCCGGTTCCAACTAAGGTGTTCGAACAACAGAGCCTGGAAAAGACCAGCCAAGGATTTTATAGGATACCACCGCGGATTCCAGACGCCCGCCTCACTCGTGTGGGCTGCTGCCACGCACGTCTGAAGGCCGCGAACCCAATGCGTTTGCGCGAAGGCTCGTATCGCAGCGTATACTCGTGTGACTCTCGCAACTTCGTTGGACGTCAAAGAAAGGCTGCGAAGTGATGGCTGCAAGACGCTCACGTGAGACCCGACTGGGTCTCGTCTACGGAAGATCCCGCTATGAAGGCGTTGCCTGACGTACGTGGAGCCCACAGCGCAAGGCGCTTGTCGCAGTTGCCTCTCGCGCTGTTGAGCTGTTGGTGATGAGAGGACGCTACGAAAGATGCGAGCCAATCGACTTAAAATAGTGTTTCCACTCGTCCTATTCCTATCCAGGTCTGTCTGTCTGTCTCTCCCTCTCTCTCAGTACTTGTCGTTCGAAGTGAGGATCGTCAGTGCTCGTTGACGAGGCTCGCTGCTGTTGCTCGAACTCCTACTATGGTTACTGCTGCTGCTATCACTTCTGCTCGTCGCGCGGCTACTTGTCGTGCTCTCCTGTGCGTCACGTCGATTGCAGCGCTTGAGCTCCTCACGTGCCACGTCCATTGTGGACAACGCCTTGGCTTGGAGCATGCAATCCACACAGAAATCCACTGGCTTGGTCTTGGTTTTCTTGGCAGCAGAGTCTGCGTGCGGAAGCTCCTGAGGCACGCTGCACCGCGAGCACACTCGCTTGAAACACAACTGGCACGAGGTTCCTGGACAGGAGAAGAGCGTGCCGACCGTTCTGGCACAGATCTCACAGTGTTCGTTTGATCCCGAGCTTGTTGGCTCGATGGACTCGCGCTGAGTCGCACTCTTCGCTTGCACACATTGACGATAGCGTAGCATCCAGCGGAGCTTCTTTCGGAAGCCTCCGTCCATGAGATGCCCAACTGACGGCACCATGTAGTTGACAGCTTCTTTGAGACTCCACGCTTCGCAGCCCTTGGTGTCGAGGAACTGTGTCATGAACACCTCGACGCGGTGGTCATCATACTGGCGGAAGACACGAAGCACGGAAGACGTGGCTCGCACTGTACCAAACTCGTGCAGCTCGCCCAGATCGCGGTGTTGGATCGAGTGAGCGATGGTGAGACCGATGCGTTCGCCGTTGCTCAGTTGAGCTAAGCGGATCTCCGTCCAAATGAGGCCATCTCTCCTCTTCAAGATGGTGTTCGGAAGTCCGAAGGTCCGAAGGAACCACGTCACGCCCATGAATCGGTACGGATCGTCCATCGTCGCGCCTTCAATCTTGGCCAGCACGGCGCTTTCTTCCATGACACTGGCTTGAGCTTCCCACGCCGCTTGGTATCCTGCCGTGTCTTGGAAGGTCGAGCCATACATGATGTCGTCGAGCGTGCCTGCCTGGAGCCCAGTTACAAGCACACGTCGCCCTTGGCTCTCTACGGCTAGAGACGCCTGTGGACAGGTCTCAGTCGTCGAGTTTGGCTTGGAAAGATCGTATTTGGAGCTTCTCTCGCGCTCTAGGTCGCTTTTCAGGGCGCTCTTCCGCTCCACAAACGCTTGGATGTCTTCGTTCGTGCGAACGTGTTTCCATCGCTTGTAGTCGACTCCTCGATCAGCTTGGAACGCGTACTCCTCGTACATGGACACGATCTCGCGCTCAAGCTGCAGGCCAAGCTTCCGCAAGGCTCGCTCATGGTGGTCCGTGACGTGGAGCTGCGGCAGCGTGGCAGCCGAGATGGTTTTGGGCATTCTGGAGACTTCTTTCGTGCCAGTCGATTGGGGAATGAGCCAACGTGAGCGGCTGCCCACGGATCGGAGCAGGACACTAATGGCGTCCATCAAGTGGCCCATCTCTCGTGGCGGTGGCACCCATCAACATGAACGCGTGGGGCTTGGTCACAATCAGACTAAGAGCAATCATGAGGAGATGAGCGACCTGCAATAATTGATTGTTGAAGTGGCTGTTCTTTCTCCAGTCGTAATCAGGATTAGAATCGGATCCTTCCACAACCGATGGCGAGTTGCCTGTTAAACACGCCCATGTCACACCTGCCACAAGGTGGTGAGGCTCATTAAAAGAATAACGGCCCGACGAAGACACACAAAAGGCAGCGAAGCTGGATGACATGACATGATCCCTTCGAGGCCCTCGGTGCTCGAGCCCTGGTACAGTACAGTACCGGAGACCGCGTAATGTCGACAAAAGCTGGAGGTAGTCGTGGGGATCTTGCAGTCTCCGCAGCTGACGCTGGCTGCGAAACGGATGCCGTGCAGCGTCCGACTTGTGGCTGCTTCAATCGCTGTGGAAAGTGCTTCAAAGAGACCCATTGGCCGCCAATCCCGCCAATTTGGCGGGAGTGTCGGTGCGCGATCGTAATCCGTTTGGACGGCCTCTACCTTCATCCATTTTGTTTAGTACGATAGGAGTGGCATGCACGCAGCTCGATCCACCGAGCTGTACGTCCCCTTACTTCAAGTAGATGCCAATATACTGTATGCTCCGAACATTCTACGGAGAAGCGACCGCTCCCAACGACTGGCTCTTGATCCTTGCGTGTCATGCGATTCCAATCGGTCGCCACCCGTGAGTCCGGTCCTCCAGACTTCTGGGTTGTCGCGTGAGGCATGTTCTCTTGAGTGTTCGAAACACAAGCACGAGTACATGTACAGTAATCGTGCTTGAAGCCACAGATACTGTGCACTTTGAAGTACCGTACCTAACTCTTCATTTGATTGACTTGAACTAACTATTCTTTTCGTGCCTCATATCTCCCCAGTTTCGCTACAGAAGCTGGCAGTGGCACTGCCCGCTTCCACATCGAGCCGGCTTCTCTTCCTGAACTCGTCCCGCGCAACGTCCAGCGTCGCAAGCGTCTTGGCTTTCAGTATGCACTGGACGCAAAAGTCGACGGGCTTGGAGTTGGCAGCCTTTTTCTTCGTCACGGCCGTAGGCATGACCTTCGGCACGCTACAACGAGAGCAAACACGCTGCAGAGGAAGAGAAGAGTGGTAAAATATGAGACTATAGTCAAAGAAAGACACACACAAGAAAGAAGTAAAGGTCTCACCTGGAGGCACAGAGCGCACGACGTTCCCGGACTCGAGAAGAGCTTGCCGAGCGTACGGTTGCACAGCTCGCACTTGTCGGAGTCGCCCGAACATAACGGTTCCATGAATCCCTCGTCCGTCGCCTTCGCTCGCGCGACTTGTTCTTCCCGCAGCATCCAGTGGAGCTTTTTCCTGAAGCCGACGTCCATGTAGAAGCCCGCATTCGGCAGCAGATACCCAACCGACTCTTTGACGTTGAAGGACTCGGGCGTTGATCCTTTTGTATCCAGGAAAAACACCATGAACACCTCCACACGCTGGCTGTCGAACTGCCGGAACACGCGCAGAACAGAGGACGTTGCACGCACGGCGTCAAACTCGGTGAACTCGGGCAAGTCTGGGTGTTCGATCGAGTGCACCATGGAGATCCCGACACGGTCTCCGTTACTGAGCTTGGAGAGATGCATGCTCACCATCGTGAGCACGTCGCGGCGGTTGATCACCGAGTTGGGCAGACCGAACGTCCGCAGAAACCACGTCACGCCCAGGAACTTGTACGGATCGTCCATCGTGGCGCCCTCGATCTTAGCTAACACTGCCGTGTCCTCCATCACGCCCCCCACAGAAGCTCGGTACGACGCTGTGTCATGGAACGTGGAGCCGTACATGATGTCATCGAGAGAGCCTGACAGCAGACCCGTGACGAGCACGCGTCGCTGCTGCCGCTCCATCGCTAGCGTCGCTTGGCGCCGGGTCGAGTCCGTGGACGACCGGTCTCGTTTCAGTTGGCTCTTGCGCTCGCGGAAGCAGTGGAGATCGCCTTCGCTCTTGAGATGCTTCCATCGACTGTCGTCCACGGCGTTGTGGATGTACTCTTCGAACGCGTTCACGACCTCGCTCTCGAGCTGCTCGCTGAGCCGGCGCATGTCGACCAGCTCATTGTCCGTGAGCCGCAGCGCAGGCAGCGACGCCGCCGCGATCGTCTTGGGCATCCTGTCCTGTTCTTTGGGGAGTGAGCCCCAGAGCACGCTTGAACCAGGCCACGCAGCCAAGGCGTTTGTTTTTTGTGCGCTGATCGCAGGAGAGCCAGTGGTTCTCCATACTGGACACAAGTGAGCTCTCCAGGATGCTCATCTTTTCTCCAGCAGACGTTCCACGCTGTTGGAAGAGCCGTAAAGTGCACAGTACAGTCTCTGTTGGTGTAATACGCAGAGTCGAGTCACTCCTGGCAGCGATCACTCGGTGAAGCCGCACACAGCCATGGCAGCGAGCCGCCTTTCTCGCTTCGAAGGGACGACGAGAAATCCCAGAATCGAATTGTACAGGTTCAACTAGACGTTTTAATCCAGAGAAGGCAAGCGGCCGACACACGTGATATCTATTGTGGGAGGTGATCCTTCAACGAGTCGACGTTGCCATCATGGGTATTGGATCCGCCCAAGTGACGATGAGCCTTTGTACTGTAAGCCTCAAGCTTTATTAGGGAGCGACGGAGGTGATTGCAGAGCTGCTTGGGCCATTTTCGTCACGATGTAGCCGCCGTTCGAGCTCCTCCCGCCCCGCTTCCAGTGCAGACAGCGCCTTGGTCTCCACATAGACACTGCAGGTCTCCGTTAGCAGCGTTTAGTACGCTGGTACACGTCCTTTGCGATCGCCAGCGTCGGATGCGCCCTGGCCTCCATGATGCACTCAAGACAGAAGTCTCCTGGCGTGAAGTTGATTTGGTTGCTTGAGACCCTGGTCGGCACGCTCTGCGAGACGCTGCAGCGTTGGCAGATCCGCTACAGTAACACCACCAGTTAGCACACACTAATGACGTCCCCTTCCACCAAGCAACAAACCTTGTAGCAGAGAAGACACGCCGTTCCGGACGACGAGAAGATCTTGGTCAGCGACTTGCTGCACAGCTCACACTGGTTCGACTCGCCTCCGCTCGCGGGCTCGATGCTTGTCAGGCTCACTTGGCGATTGTTCATGAGCCAGTTCAGTTTCTTGTGGAAACCGTAGTCGTTCACGTAGCGCGAGTTTGGCAGCACGTAGCCTAGCGACTGCTGGAGATGGAAGGACTCCGGCACGTTGCCCTTCGTATCCAGGTAGTGGACCGAAAACACTTCCACTCGGTTCGAATCGTGCTGGCGGAAAAGCTGAAGCAGCGACGAGTAGATGCGGACAGTCGCGAAGTCACGCAGCTCCGGCACGTCTCGATGGCGGATCGTGTGCTGGATCGAAATGCCGATACGTTCGCCGTTGCTCAGGCGATGCAAGTGCAGATCGTTCAGTAGCAAGGCGTCGCGGCGGTGGAGAAGCTTGCTTGGCAGCGGGTACGCACGGAAGAACCACGTGATGCCCAGGAACCGGTACGGATCTTCCGACGTCGGCCCGTCGATTGTCGCGAGCACGGCGCTGGACTCCATGGCATCTTTCTGGCACGTCCAGAACGCCTGGTACTCGGCGATATCTCGAAAGGAGAAGCCGAACATGATGTCGTCCAGCTTGCCCGTGTGGAGACCTGCCACAGTGTGGCGTGGGATCAACGTATCGATCGATAGCTGGCTGTGCGTCGAGTACCCGCCGCTGTCACGAGAGTCACTCGAGCTGGTGTTGTTTGAGGCGCCAGACTCCAGTCGCTTCAGTGGCTCGACACCCATCGTCTCCTGGTCTCTACGAAGGGCGCTTTTACGCTCGCGATACGCGTGGAGATCGCCGTCGGAACGCACGGACTTCCATCGCACAGGGTCCACACGACGCCCGTTGCGGTGGACGAAGGTGTCGTACTCAGTCAGTAACTCGTTGGTGAGCTTGGCCCCGAGCTGTCGGAGCACAGTCTCGTCGTCCACGTTGAGATGCAACGAAGGGAGATTGGCAGCCGTCATTTGGTCTCGCTTTGTCTATCGTTAGATCGGTGTGGGCGACTTGTTGCTTCGGCGGCGACTTGCGGAGTGGCTGGCCACCTCCACAATGACAGCGTCCGATCCGAGTCGCGGCGACAACACTCACAGAGGAGAGGGTGGTGGGCGAGAAAGCCTTGAGCCTGGCGACGTGCGACAAGACGCTTTCGTGGCGCTCCATCGGTCGAAAACTGGATGAATTTGGTGCAGAAAGCCCTTAAATGTGAACTTTTTCGATCATCGGACGAGACGCCGATGGCAGAAAAGCGGGGATAGTGCGTTGTTTGGCCCGTGGGTGGAGCCTCTCACAACGCTGCTATCGGATCGTACCGAGCTGTGCAAGCGACTACAGATTACCGAACCTGTCCACTTGAGGCACTGGGCACCACAGCATGATCACATCCGTCTTAGCCATGCTTGGCTGGTAAACCTGGACGTTCGGATGAGGAAAGCGAGGCGTTGAACCCATCTCTGCTATCCTCGTCAGGCTGACAGTCAGGGGCACGATTGCGACATCCCCCCCCAATGTGTTTTTTTATTGAAGTGAGGTATTTTAAGTTACATTGCTGAACTCGAATAACCTGTCACTGAGATGCCGCGCGCGGCCTCGCAGTGGACAGCCTCACCTCTGCCTCGCAGCAGCGCCCGTGCGGACACCGCCTTGCTTGAGCGGCGTGGAGAGGGGCTAGTTGCCCCCCTCCAATGTGTGGGCCACACACCCAAGCACACCAAGGTGGACGGGCCGGCACCATGGACAGTGCTGAGCTCACTACGTTCCTTGGCGGCGCGTCGCTAGCTGGAGAGTGGATGCCATACTTCCGGCCATTGGAATCCAATCGGGTACAGTACAGGAGTGAAGTTGATCCGCTGAGGGCTGCTCTATCCACGCACTCTCGCAGTGATGTCAGCGAGCCTACAAAACGAGCCTCATCCATCGAATGCGCGTGTTCACTCTTCACATGCCAAGATACCAATCGAAACACCAGCTACAGTACATACTCCGGAAAGTCGCTGGCGGCTGGGGCGGGGCGACTCACGCACTAACTGCAACCACTTCCGATCGTGCTTGTGCCAGCGTTAGCTGGGCGCGTCAGTCTGTCGATCGACACAACCACCCCACGCAGTTACAGTAACTTACAGTATTAATATCTTGACGATATCAATTCGTGTGTGTGTGACCGACTCCCCCCATGAGATTCAAGAGGTTTCCTCCCATCTGCCTCCAAGTCCGGTCTCTGCTCCACCTCCTTCATGCCTGACGGTGATGAGCACAATTAACCAGAAGAGGACAGCAACTGGCGAATGATGGACACAGGAGGAAGAGAGGTCACAGTGGAAGCTTGAAGCTGGCCGGGCCGACTCCCTTTTGGAGTCCATCAAAAATGCACACATCGCCTCGTTGAAACCTGAGTTAGGACGCCGGCACAAGCCGCGCCGGATAGCCGTGGGGCTTTTTACTGGATCCTTGGGCGTCCACCAACTTGCACGGACCAATCCAGTCAATTGTACACTGGAAGAGTGATGTCTCCTGGTTGTTTACTCGCGCGTTGCCTGGTAATACAGTACTTGCGTATCGCATCCGCTCATGTCGCCTCCTCTGCAGTCAGTCCGCTCACGCTGGTCGCGATCTTCTCCTCCAGTTCATTTCTCGATCTTCCGGCAGTTGAACAAGGCGCTTGATAGATCCAGAACGAGCCACTATGGCCAAGACTCTCACGGCGGCGTCGCTGCCTCGACTCCAGCTCACACAAGAAGACGAGTTCGCATTGCGTCAGCTCGGCGCACAGCTTCAGCGCGAGATCGTCGGCCAGTATGAGAAGTACGTGTTCCAAGACCGCCAGCGAGTGGACGACAGGCGATGGAAGCAAGTGGGCAGCGACGGCGATGTTCGAGCGTACGTCGAGCGTCGCAGTGCGCTTAAGAGAGACCGTCTCAAGGCCGAGGCGCTCAAGCACGGCTACGAGTACACCAGCGACGACTGCGCTATGCTCAAACCCCACAACGACAACCATCTGCAAGCCAAGCTCGCGACTGAGTTGGGTCTGCGACGCGTACTAGCGGCGGGCGTTCAAGCGGGGACGCTGGATGACATCATGTACGGCTCTGCCTATCACGACACGGCGTCGTTCCAGTCATTCTGGGCAAGCCAGAACGGCAGAATGGAAGAGAGCGCCGTGCTGGCGACGATCGAAGGGCCGTCGCTGCACGATCCGTACCGCTTCGTGGGCGTCACGTGGGCGTTGCGGTCCTTCTCGCTGCCCAATGCAGTGCTGAACCAGCGTGATCTACTCACATTTGCAGACACACATCTCTCCAAGCTAAGCAACGGCGAGCGGATAGGCGTCTCCGTGGTCCACTCGATCCAGCACCGCGATCTCGCTGAGCTCCGAGAGTTTGGCACCGTACGAGCTACGATCTCTTTGCTCGAAGTGTTTCGCCAGATCGACGACCACCGCGTCGAAGTGTTCTCGACCCAGCTTCTCGACACAAAGGGCAGTGCGCCTGAGGCTCTGAACATCGCCGAGTCGGTCAAGTACCTCGTGCCCGTAGGTGGCCGCTGTATCAGCGAGGCGTTCCGTAAGAAACTGCGCTGGATGATGCGTGGCCGCGAGCGTCCGCGCTTCGACTCGACCATGAGCGACTCGATTGAGCCCATGAGCTCAGGGACGAATGACCAGTGCGAGATCTGCTCCAAGACCATTGGCAGGATGTTTTGCTCCACCGGCACGTCATGCCAGCTCTGCTACAAGCGTGTGTGTTCTCGATGCAGCGTGGCACAGGACGGACTCGTGTTCACTCACACCCATGGCAAGCGCTCCTCCAGCAAGACCGTCGACTTCTGTATACAGTGCGTACTCCAGGCCAAGTCCCTGAGGACTCTGACTGTCGCGCGAGAGGATCTGCTCGACGCCAGTCGCACTAGCTCTAGTAGAACGAGCAGCAACTCTAGTGGCGGTCGAAGCTACTCGAGCAACAGCAGCAGCAGCACACACAGCCACAACAGCTTCGAGACGCGGAAGCGCTCGCTCACGATGCTACTCGCTGAGCCCATCGACTACTAACATAACAAGAAATGGCATGTAGCATCATCAGACCAACACTATGGGTTTGCACTGCGTGATCACAACACGCCATGGAGCGAAGAGGATTGAAGAGAGCAATCTCCGGAGTCCGCGTGATGACTGAGCTGATCCGAGAGCCTATTCCACCTGATTCGAGTGGCTACACCCACTTCCACTAAACACCGAATTGATGCCGCGTCGTGACGTCGTCGACATGGCGACACGCGCCAGCCACCCGTGTCCCACCTGCAAGCCACCGCTGCTTCGGTTGAAGTTGGGACCACCGTCGGTCTCTTTCATGCCACAGTGCTGTCTGGATTTCAACTCGATCAGCAGCTTCGTGTCCATGACCTTCGAGAGCGAACCTCTTGGCTCCCTGAGGCGTAATCCGAGCGAGGGTCCATTCGTGCAAGACAATCTTGAAGGCGCCAGTGGCATGCCTCTGATCACGTCTGCCTTCTGTGTTCGAGATTGCGAGTCCAGACACTTCTTTCTCCACAAGAGGGTCTCTCGACGGGAGTCGTAGGCTACGACGCCATGGTGCGACGATTGTGGGTGCCGACAGCCCGGGTCGTGGGCTAGCAAGGATTACTGTACCTCGTTGAATGCGTCCCTCTCGATGCCACATCGACTCGATCGAGACGGACGCAATCGCCAGGGCTTTCCGAGAGGACGTTCTAGTTCTTCGGTCTCACGTCCAGTTGTGTCCCGCTCAGATCGTGAGATCCTAGAGCCGTCGCTCCCGCCGTGCTTGTTGAGCGCTCGTGCTTGCAGTCTCCAGAGACACCATCGTCGTCAAGCCGACGACAGGCCCACAGTCCCGTACTGTGTCAGTATGGACAAAGTGACGGTCGCTCGGCATGAATACGCTACTGTACCGCACCGCATTTTGGTCGCAAGAAACCCATCGACGCATCCGCGCGTCCATGTCGAACTCCACAGAAAGTCTCATCAAACGTCCGAACGTCATCCTGACCAGCGTTAAAAAGTGAGGTGTTTCGAGCACCTTGATGTGTCCTCGTAGGACTCCGACAGTACCGTACACGTGCATGCTGTTCGACAGGGTATGGATAGCCCCAGCTCCTGCATTGTCCCCTGCGCATCGCTCTCAGCCGAGGGCTCTGCGTTGTTGAAGCCGTGGCCCATCTTCGCACCGCCACCTGCCGCTGTCACTCACGTGGATAGCCGTGGTCTGGACACGCGAACAAGCCAAGTCTCCAGCGCATCCTTTGTGGCTTCCTTCGTCACCACTGGTCTGGCATTGCGGGTGCTGGCTCCACCGATAGCTGAGACCGCCATCACAGGCTCACTCCAACCTCCATTGTCACTTACGAACGGCTCAGTCTGTAGCTCTCTTTGCTGTCTTCCTCAAGCGCCATGCCTCGTGTCGTGAGCTCCGTGGGCCTGCCAGCTCTGCAGCTCACCGTTGAGGACGAGATCCAACTGCGCACGATCGTCGGCGTCGTGGAAGCCGAGATCGTCGCGCACTACCAAGACTTCCTCACGCGATGCAAGCAGCAAGTCGACAAGACGCAGTGGCGACTGGTACGCACGGACGGCGACCTCAGTGTGTTCCAAGAGCGTGGCGCCAAGCTCGATGACATGGGATTCATGTCGTCCGCTCCGACCACTGCGACTGTGCCTGGTCCCCACGCAACCTTGGCCAACGAGTCATCGGTACGGCGCATCATGGTGGTCGGAACCTTGCCCGGGTCGCTCGACGACGCGATGTACGCGTCCAGCTTCCACGACACTCCGAGTCTTCGCATCCACCAGGCGTACCAGCGAGAGTTCCTCGACGACAGCGCTGTGCTGGGCAAGATCGAAGGACCAACAAGCGTAGATCCGTACAACTTCCTGGGTGTGACGTGGCATCTCCGCACATTCAAGATGCTGGGGATCGTCGGGGCGACGACGGATTGCCTTCTCGCCCAGTCGATCCGCTTATCGACACTGTCGACAGGAGAACGCATCGGCGTTTGCGTCCGCCATGCCGTCGAGCATCGCGATCTCCCAGAGCTGAACGACTTCTCCACACAGCGTGTCATCATCTCCGGTGCGACGATCTATCGCCAACTCGACGTGGCACGCATCGAGGTCTACGACGTCGACCTCGTGGACGCCAAGGGCAACGCAGTAAAAGACGTGGCAGCGAGCTTAGTAAATGCATGCGCAACTGGTTTCAAGAAGAAGCTCCACTGGCTCATGAAGCAGAGCCATCGACGACGAAAGACCGAGATGGAAAAGGCTCCACAAGTCGTCCAGCGGCAGACGCACTCCTGCGAGCTGTGTAATCGATCCACCAGCGGTCTCTTCTCAGCCTCCAGCTCGGGCTGCCAGCTCTGCTTTAAGCACGCGTGCTCACGCTGCACAGTCACGCACGACATCGCGATCGACGGCTCGAACACTAAAGTGGTGACCAAGCCATTCCGGTTCTGTGTCGAGTGTGTGCTTCACTCCAAGGTCGTCAAGACACTTGATGTTGCGATGGACGAAGCTAGCTGCTGTGCCGGGGATTCCATCGCCATTCTGGGAGGTGCGTCAACGGCGAGTCGATCGTCGAGCGAGAAGTAGACGAAAGGCTGTCAAACGATCAAAATAATCAGTTCTTTATAGGCGTACGCCGTGGAAATACGGCCTAGACACGGCAGTGCGGCTCGCCGCTTGAGCAGTTGAAGCCCCGATGGCTTGAGTACAATACTTATGCAAAGGCGAAAAGACTCCCATTGCTACGTGATAGTACTGTAGTTTTAAGTATCAATATTCGCCCGAGATGAGGACGGTCTTGACTCGAGCGCGAGGCTCGTCACTGGTGTGGCTACTGGCACTGAGTTCTGTGTATCGACTACTACTGCTTCGACTTGAGGAGCTCGTCCTCACGCTGCTGCGGCTGCGGCGTTTGAGCTGTTCTTGGGCGACGGCGAGTGTGGAAGTGGATTTGGCTCGCAGAATACACTCCACACAGAAGTCGGACGGCTTTTGCGCCTTCTTCTTGGACGCTGATCGAGGTGCTCGAGCTGTCAAGTGCTGGGAGACACTGCATCGTGAGCACACGCGTTTGTAACAGAGCTCACACGATGTGCCCGAGCACGAGAAGATTCTGCCGATGGTCTTGGAGCA
This sequence comes from Pythium sukuiense, assembly GCA_023334995.1. Classification (NCBI taxonomy): domain Eukaryota; phylum Oomycota; class Peronosporomycetes; order Pythiales; family Pythiaceae; genus Pythium; species Pythium sukuiense. The sequence goes on along the minus strand of JAADVL010000625.1, from coordinate 4,299 downwards.
GATCTCGCACTGGTCGTTGCTGCCGGAGCTCATGGGCTCAATGGAGTCACTCATGGCCGAGTCGAAACGCGGACGCTCGCGACGCTTCATCGTCCACCGCAGCTTCTTGCGGAAGCTTTCGTCGGCGAAGTGTCCAGCCGACGGCAGCATGTACCCAAGCGACTCGGCGAGAGTGAACGCCTCGGGCGTGCAGCCCTTGGTGTCCAGGTAGTGTGTCATGTACACTTCGACGCGATGCGCGTCGACCTGGCGGAACACGCGAAGCACGGAGGACGTTGCTCGTACTGTATCAAACTCACGCAGCTCCGCCAGGTCACGGTGCTGGATCGAGTGGGCGACGGAGATGCCCACGCGCTCGCCGTTGCTGAGCTTAGACAGATGCGAGTCCGTGAACGTGAGCATATCGCGTTGGTTCATCACCGAGTTGGGCACTGGGAACGTGCGAAGCAGCCACGTGACACCCACGAATCTGTACGGGTCCTCGATCGACGCGCCTTCCATCTTGGCCAGCACGGCGCTCTTCTCCACGGCGTCTTTGCCTGTGTGGTTCTCCCAGATTGCCTTGAACGACTCTTCATCTTGGAAAGAGGATCCGAACATGAGATCGTCGACCGTGCCGGCCTGAATACCCGTGACGAGCACCCGACGCCTCTGGGCTTCGACGGCCATCGAGGCCTGGGGGTGACGCTCTCGTCTCGCTTGTGGCCGTTGGCCTTCATGGGCTCCGTGCATGTGGCCTCGCTTGTGGATCTCGACGTGCAGAAGGTCCCTCTTGAGTGCGCTCTTTCGCTCACGGTACGCGTGGATGTCTCCGTCCGAACGCACGTGCTTCCATCGGTTCGAGTCCACGTGCTGTCTCGCTTGGAACAAGAACGCCTCGTACTGGCTCACGATCTCACGCTGCAGTTGAGCACCAAGCTGACGCAGCGAGAACTCGTCCTGCTCCGTGAGCTGCAGCTTCGGCAGCGCAATTCCTGAGACCGTCTTGGACATGGTTGCATCCAGGGTCTGCACGCGTCAAGAGCCACTGGGAAGTGCCTGAGAAAGTGGAGAGAGAGGGGAGAAGGAGGGGGGGGGAGGCAGAGGCGACCCAGCCACTTGTGGCCGCTGTGCGTCTCGACCTGTGCGAACAGCAGGCTGGAGAACTGCTGTTCTTGGGCGAGGAGGAGGAGGTGGCAGCCACTACGCAATCAGGGATCTCTCTCTCTCTCTCTCTCTCTCTCTGTCCGTACAGTGTAATGCACGTTGCACTCGCAGTCCATTGAAGCACAAACACTCTGGTGGTGTGTCGTGTATTCAACACTTCCGCTCGACACACATAGGAGGCCGGCGCGTCATACTTGACGTCGTCACGTGGCGTCGACTCAAAAAATCCCAGGTCGATACAGTACAGTAACGCTTCTATTTTGGTGACGCTGGGATCGCTGGACTGCGACGCGTTGGGCTTTGAATTGGCTGGCGAAGAAGCACGGCATCTATCAAAAATTCCTGAAGCGAGAAGGCTTTGCTGAGCAGCACAACACCGAGCGATGACGTTTGACAACGAGCTGTCTTAGTCCCTGCTCGCTGGACAGTCTGTGTGGTAAGACTCCAAGCACTCGCATTCTTCACGGCATTCCCAGGCGACTCGTCCATTATGAACGTTCCGACGTAACCACTTGAGGTTACTGGACACTTCGGCGACTTGGATTGGAGTCGTTGCATTCACTTTCACGGTCTCCGTTCCGCACCATGCGACTCTCAGCGGACACGACTGACGCTCCTGGTATCAACTCTTGCAGTCACGGATGCTGATCCACGCTGCTGTGACCGAAGTTGGCCATGTGCCACGCGCGACACGTACTCGCGGGTGCAGAGTCCAGCCAGCCTTCCAATATGTGAGCCCGAAAAGCGAGCGAGCAGGCGAAATCCACGTCGAGCCTGTCTGCTCTTCAAGAGCCTCTTCGGCCTGGCAGCCAGTGTGTTGAACCCGTCGCTCAGTCGTCTTTGGGCTCGTTTGGGTTTGGATTGGATTATCCCTCGAAGCGTGGCCTGAACTCGACGAAATCCGACGCGAAACAGGAGCAAGACGGGCCACCGGCCGCTGATCCCCTCCCTGGTCTGTGGGTACTGTACCGTATTACTGTACACCTCACCACCCATCGGACGGAACCATCCAGACTTCTGATCGCCGTCAGCACTTCGGCATTCACCTGCACCGAGTGAAGAGTGGAGACCATGACGAAGCGGATCAAGGCACCGCCCGTGCCTGTGGTGAACCTGTCGCTGGAGGACGCCCACGAGCTGCGTGTGCTGAGTGCCGAGCTGGAGCGCGAGTTTCTGCGTACGTACGAGGACTTTTTGTATCGAGAGAAGCGCCACGTCGACACGAACCGATGGAAACCAGTGCGGTCTCAGGAGGACATGCACGTGTTCAAGGAGCGCAAGGCGAGCAACCGTTCGGAGGTCGACCTCACACAGTCGCATCGAGGCACGTCGTGGAGCACAGTGGAGATCGGCCCGCAGTCGGCCATGGCCGCGAATTCGAGCATGCCGACGCTGATGGTCACGGGCACGATGCCCGGGCTGCTGGACGATGCCATGTACGGCACGACGTTCCACGACACCGCCTCGCTACGGACACGCAATTCGTACCAGAAGTCGCACAGCGAGGACAACGCAGTCCTCACGACACTCGAAGGTCCGACGTTTGACGACCCGTATCGGTTCCTGGGGCTCACGTGGTACTACAAGACGTATCCTGTCGGGATCATTTCGAACCGAGATATACTCATGCTCATGGCTATCCACGGGTCGCAACTCAGCACGGGTGAGCCCATCGGTGTGTCTCTGTATCACTCGGTCCAACACCGTGACGTGCCCGAGCTGCGGGACCACTCCGTGCTTCGGGCGGAGCTCTCGCTGTGCTCGCTCTTCCGCCAGCTCGACGGCAACCGCCTCGAAGTATTTATGATGTGCTTCGTCGAACCCCACGGCTCGACGCCCGACTCGCTGATCATCCCGGACATGGCCAAGTCGCTGCTGGTGGTGACGGAGGCCTGTGACGTGGCGTTCCGACGCAAACTGTTTTACCGCATGCGCGAAGCCCAGCGTAAGCGTACGCGAGCGGCCTCACGAGGCGACCAAGCCATAGAAAAGAACTGCGCGCTGTGCAACAAGGACTTTAGCGGGCTCTTCTCGGCGTCGGGGTCCACGTGCCAGATCTGCGGCAAGGTGAGCTCGTGGTCTTGGGTGGTCGTTGATCCTATCGGCTCTGACATTTGGAATTGTGTGTGTGATCTTGTGCTAGCGCGTCTGCTCCAAGTGCTCCACGACGCGCAGTATTATCATCGAGACCAGCAACACGGCGATCACGGCCAAGCCCTTCGACTTCTGCATCATGTGCACGCTGGACACGAAGGAGGTCCCGTCGGCGACCGTCGCCCGCGACGAACAGTACGAACGCACGTCTTCCAAGACGCGGGTGGTACCACGGTCAGTAACGTCCTCGACCTCCTCTCAAGGCTCCATTTGAGCCTGAGCAACAGCAAACGCGAGAATAGAATAGAATACCAGTAGGTCCGAACTCACACACTCATAGACTACAGTTGAACTGACTGTGAAGCCTGGGGCTCTTTACTGTATTGTCTCCAGTCGTGGCATTCCACACAGACGTCCACACTGCACGTGTGAGCCCCATGCGTCTTCGTACAGCAGTGGTGCGGCAGTAGAAGTGGAAGAGGCTCAGCCGAGTCGCTCTACAGTATCTATCCATTCTCACCCAAGGTGCAAATGCGATTCATTTGATACTCAACACCTCTAGAACAGCATGCTGAGCCCTTGTCGTGCGTCGCGATGGTGGACTAAACGCTTGACAATGACCTGTGCAAGTGCATACTGGCTTCCACAACCCACGTCGTCAAGTTGCAAGGGCGCCAATGCCAGACGTTCGGTGGAAGCAGCGGGAAATCCAGATGCCGCCAAGCACCTGCACGCATGGAACTCACCCGTCCACGGTCTCACTTGTGACTGGCCTCCAGAGTCATTCAGCCGACTCACTTCCAGAATATCACGGTGTGACTCGCGTCGTCGTGGGGGAGTATGGCGTCCCGAGTGACGCTGCTGCTGTTCACGCTGCTTAGCGTGCTCATGGCCCTGGCCACAACGTCGGACGCACAGAGCTTTGGCTACACGACCAGCGCTGATGCGAAGAAGTGGATCATCAACTCTGGTAACGGTCTCACTATCACGATGGTCCGGGCCTCCTGCGACATCGTCTCCATCAAGTACAACAGCCAAGAGCTACAGTACAATGCCAAG
>JAADVL010000624.1:0-19266 GCA_023334995.1 Pythium sukuiense | reverse complement strand
GGGGGGGGGGGGGGGTGACAACTCCGATGAGACGAGCCAGAACATCATGAAGCGAGCACACGCGACGGCGAAGAATAGAGGAGCGCACTAGAGATCGAGCATCGGGCCCGACGATGTCAGACCGTCCTCCACGCCCGTGAGCAGGTTGCGCAGGAACGTCTCGGTCACGCGCGTGTAGTTGACAATCTCGGCGCGGTTCATCTTGTCCAGCGGCATCTCCGACAGCCCCGTGAGGTGCTCCGTGTTCTTTTCCAGGTTCTCTTGCAGGTACTCGAAGAGGTTCTTCTCCTTGCCCGGTTGCAAGTAGTAGCCAAACACGTACGTGTACTTGAGCACGCGTCGACACTCGATGAGCTGCTCGGTGGCGGCGTTCAGGAACTGCACGTCGATCCACGACGACTCGCCGTGGTTTGCCTGCAGCTCGACCATACGGGCCTCCGTGCCCTCACGCATGCGGTGCGCGAACTTGCCTGCCTCAGAGTGGTTCGAGTAACGTTGGTAGTAGTGGAGGTATCGGTCGAGCTCGGCCTTGGCTCGTGCTGCGTCCGTGTCTGCGGCGACGCCTTGCGCGTCGAAGCGGTTGCACTTGTAGTAGCCGCCCGTACCAGAGCCGTGCTTTAGCCAGTCTTGCATACAGATCTACAGCACAATGGGAATAACACAAATCAGCCGCATGCTCTGCGGATACCATACCGGAAAGACACTCGTACCCAACAGAACTCGAACTGACACTTTCGACAGGTCATGTGGTTGCAGCCCTGGTTCTTCTCAATGCGCACCGAGCACTTGGGGCACTTCTTGGTGTTGGCCAGGATCCAGTTGGCCGTCTCGGACTCGTTCTTGCACTTCTCCATCCACGTCGCGAGCTGCTCACACGTCACAGGCGAATGCGCCTCTTCCCCGCAGCGCAGACAGAACACGCAACTGCACGAGCAGCGCACGGACGACAGGCCGCCACCGGCACACGAGATGGCCTTGTTGCAGCCTGGCGCCGGGCACCACTTGACGCCCTTGTTGATGTCCACGTAGGAGCGCAGCACGTAAAGCGAGTACTTGGCGAACTCGTTGGCGCTCAGCAGGTTGCGGAAGACCGTGTCGGGCACGACTTCCTTGCAGCCGTGCGACGGACACGTCGTCATCACGCACGTCCCGCCCTCCGTGATCTTTACCGACAGATACGACTTCCAGCAGTGCTGAAGATCACACAAAAGGCGCCATTAACACATTTGATCCACCCATTACAAAGGGCAACCACAAACGCACCACGCAGTAGATGTGGCCACAGTTCATGCCGAAGACCTCGGCCGCCGGATACGCGTCGCAGCAGATAAAGCAGTCGTACTATCATATCACAGTCAAACGCGTCAGTACTATTCTTTCCATCAAATTCCCAACTAACGCAACGCACCTCCTTGTCCGTGGGCAGTTGCGGCGGCGCCGCCTGCGCGAACTCGACGCCAGCGTCCTGCATGGCCTTCTCGGGATTCAGATAGTACCCTTCGATGAGTTTCTCCTTGTTCCACTCGAAATGGCGCAGCAGAATGGCCGCGACGGACGGCGACACCTCGAGCACGCCGGCGATGTCAGAGATCAGCGAGCGCAGCTCCACGTACAGCTCCTCACTGTCGATCACGCGGTAGTCGCCGACGGCCTTGGCGTTGGCGTGGCCCAGTCCACTGGGGTTCATGCGCTTCTTCTTGTTGGCCGAGCCACTGGCGCCCAGCGGCGACACGCTGCCGTGCTTGCCTTCCATGCTCAGATCCGAGCTGTTGCGGCGGCGACCGGCGCTGGCGTCCGACGCGACCGACGCGGCGTCGTCATCGTCCACGTACTCGATCTCATCGTCGCCCTGGAAGTCCTCGTCGTCCTCCACGTCGCTGTAGTTGTACTCGTCGTCCGAGTTGATGGACAGCGAGCGACTGTACACGGGCGCTGGCGGCGCGTCCAGACCGCCGTCCAGACCGCCGTCCAGGCCGAAGCTGCTCTTGCCGTTCAGCTGCTTACTGCGGGAGCTGCTCATGGTGCTGCGTGCGGGGCGTGGCGCGGGATGCACAGCGACGAGCGGATTAACGCGAATGCGTCCGCTTCTTCCTTCTTCTTCCAGGACTTTGGAGCCGAGGGGGAGAGAAGACGAATAAAACCTCACCACGGCAGAATGAGTGATGGTTGAGACGGGCACGAGAGTGATGGTCGATGTGGGTTTTGACACCACAAAACTGCACTCGGATACGGTGAAAACTATTGATGGGAAGGGTACACAGGTGTAATGACGACTTGAGATATGATTGGTTAAAAATTGGAACGTCCGTGCAGATGGTTCGTATCTGTCAGGTGGTGTTGTGCCTGTTAGAAACCCTGAAGCTCCGTTTCTGACGCTCCAGTCAGGGTTTTGGGTTCACGACTGGCGTGACCGCTGTCGTTCTTGTTCGAATTGCCCGCAATGCAACGACCGTGTGTCTTTCACGGTGGTTAGGGCTTCGATTGCCCCGGCTCTCCAACAGCCGGCGCGCCGGCGCTAGGCGACTGAATCGTGCAGTTGAGGTTGCCGTGTCTGTCGTGGTCTAAACCGCCCGAGTACTGAAGTACGGTAGGTATGCAGTTGACCTCCCACCTGAAAAGGTCCGACATAATGCATGGCCACTGCATATCCGTTGTACATCTCCACGTGCATTGCCCCTCTTCCGCGCACTCCCGCGGCTTCCTTCCCCGTGCAATATGCGACCCTCGTTCCTGCGTCTCGCGCTCGCATGCGCGCTGCTGCTAAGCGGCCAATGTAAGTGGCTGCTCGTCCCAAAGATCCCAAAACTAGATCGTGTGTACTTGACTGAGTCGTGGTCCGTCTGTGCTCTGCGTGCGCGTGTGTGCCTCATGCTGTCGTGCAGACGCGATGGGCGACACACCAAAGCCCAGCGACACGGGGAATCAGCCCGCCACCACGGCGCCCCCGGCCACGACCAAGCCGCCTTCCACACCGACGACGCCGCCGCCCACAACCAAACCACCGACGCAGGCCACGCCCGCGCCTTCCACCGCCACTCCCATTACGAGCAGCCCTGCGCCGGCCGTCTCCACGTCCGCGCCCTCCGCTGCCCCGCCCACCGTCGAGCCAGCGGCCACTACTAGCACTCCCGAGCCGTCCACGGAAGCCGTCGTAGCGGCCTCCACAGCTCCATCTCCATCTCCTGAAGCGACACCAGCAGCCGTCGCGACCTCCACGTCCGACTCGCAATCCTCCGGCATGGGTGCAGGCGCGATCATCGGCATTGTGATTGCCTGCCTGGGCCTCGTGGGCATCGTCGGCTTCTTCGCCTACCGCCACTTCCGCGCACGACGAGAGGACGCCGAGAACAACGAGTACGACGTGCAGTACGGCGGCGCGTCACCTGTGCTCGAGTCCTCTCGCGCTCACGATGACAAACTGTATTCCATGATGGAGATGCCCAAGCCCAGTCGCCAGACCACGGCGCCGACCGAGACGCCGACCGACGACTTCGCGATCATGACCAAGTACGCGACGCCGTCGTCGCCCAAGTTCGCGCAGAACCCGCCGCAGCTCTCGCCGCCGCCGTTCCAGCAGGAGGTCGCCGACTTCACCAAGTCGGTCAACAACTTCGACAAGAGCCAGTACCAGCAGCAGCCTCCCGCGGCCGCGGCCTCCACCGAGTTCGCAACCAACTCGTACCGCGCGTCGTATGCCGAGTCCTACGCCGAGTCGTATGCCGAGTCCTACACCGGCGGCGGCAGCTTCATGAACTCGTACGACCAGGGCGGCATGATGGGCCGCGATACGTTCCGAGACACGATCAGCAGCGAGCAGGGCGAGCAGCAGGCGCCTGTGGCCATCACGGGCGGCGTCCAGACCGCGACGCTGGACAGCGCAACGCTGGAGGCCAACAACCAGTCCCATTGGATGGACGCCATGGACGAGATGCGGGACACGCAGGACAGCTACGCCATGCTGGAAGCCGGTGGCTCGTTCGGCTCGCGAGGCTCGGCCATGCGCTTCTCGACGGAGTCGGATCTCCGCGGGTAGAAAACGAAGTGCGTTTATGGTAATGGCGGCCTTGCACGGCCGCCCGTATGGTATATTAGAGATAGGTCCGTCATGTCGGACGCAGGGTTTCCACAAGTAGCCAACGTAGAGTGAGATTTGCTTAACACGACAACACAGAAAGCAATGCAAACGACCGAGTTTTTAATCGGCTTTAGCGACGCGCTGGGCCGCCGCGCTTGACCTGCGGGAACTGCAGCGGAAGTGTGAGCACGGCGCGGTGCGCCTGCTTCTTGGACGATAGCGCGTTCGAGCCGTACACGGCCGTCTCGGCCTTGACCTTCTCGACGCCGCAGCCCAACTGCCGGCAGTAGGTCGTGAGCCTGATGGACAAATAGAAAACGCGTTAGAAATCAGAGATCTACCACCATCAGTCAGATAATGAAGAGCTACGTACGAAGGAGCAGAGCGCTTGAGATCCGTGGCCAGCTCCGTGAGGTCGAGCGTGAAGCCGTTGACCGTGAGCGCGACCACGAGCATGTACAGGATGACCTTGTCCTTCTTCGGCTTTGGCTGCAGGTAGCTCATGTAGCCGTTCTCGCCCTGGCTGGCGTCGGTGAAAACCTCAAGCAGGTGGCGCAGCACGACCAGCGGGATGTTCTTGTCCTCGCTGAAGGCCACGACGCTCTTCTTGAGAGGGAAGTGCGTGTGGAAGATATCCAGCAGGTATTGCAGGTACACGATGTACGCGAGCTTGGTCTTGTCGTACGGCGTGCGCAGCGACAGCAGCAGACGCGTTGGCAGCGCCGACAGCTTCTGCGTGGCCGCGAGGTCGGCCACGTTGCTGGTCTGCAGCTGCTCGATCCACTCGTCCGCCTTGATCTGCAGCGCTTCCATCACGCTCGCGTTCAGGAACTTGCGCACATTGTAGACCTGCTCCGGCGTCGCGGCGTCCAGGTTGTGTGGCGGCAGCATGGCGTTGCGCGTGGCCAGTGCGGCCGAGTCGACGGCCGACTCGGCGTCGCGCGCCTTGGCCGCCTCCGTGGCCTTGTCGATCTGCTTCTTGAGCGTCTCCGTGATCGAGGCAGCACCGCTGACGTTCTGCACGTTGACGATGTTCTCTTCGATGCTCTTCTGTATCCGCTTGCTCTTCTTGCTACCGAAGGCCTCGACAAGGTCGCGCTTCTTCTCCATGTAGCTCTTGCCGTCGCCGCGGTTCTCGTCCACGTTGTCGGTGGAGCCCTTGATGGTCTGCTGCATCATGTAGATCTGGTTTACGTTGCACAGACGCACCTCCTGCGTGTTCTTGTCGTAGATGCCGACGGCGTAGCTGGCGCAGTCGTTGGCGGCGCTCAGGTAGCCGAAGTTGGCGCCCTGATACGCAATGCGCTCCGTGCTGGCGACCACGAGGCGCTGCTTCTTGGCCGGGTTCTCGAACACCTCGAAGCTCAGGTCCTTGCGCTGGCCTGGCGGCGGCGGGCCGTTGCGGAACGACGCTGTGTATTCAATCAGTCAACCAAGTCAGTCAAATCGTCGATCTGCACGCCGCTTGAGGAGCTACAATCGCCGTAAAAACGCACCCACGACTGGCGCGGCCGCGTCGAGCGCCGCCTGGTGCAGCAGCGTCACCTTCTTGCTCATGTTGTGCGTCTCGCTGCGTCTACGGACTCGCCGATGCGATGGTGCCGCCTACGCCAATGCTCGTGGAGCTCCTTGATCGGCGGCAACTCCTCGCTTCCCAGCCAATCCGACTTGAGCTCGTATTTTCAGCCAATCAGCGTCGTGCATCCTGAATCTCACATTCTATTGGTCAAATACCTTTCTCATTTAAACCAATTAAATACCGTTAAAGCGAATCAAATCCCCTTCCGAAAGTGAAGTTCCAGGAGCTCCTCATCGAAAAGAGACGACGAAGACGAAGAAGACGACACCATGGCGGACAGCGACGCGACGCTCACGTCGTGCCTGAACCTCATGCGCCGCATGCCGCCGCGCGACGTAGAGCAGGACCTGTACAGCCTCACGCGGCTGGCGCCGGCGCTCACGGACGAGCTGTACCAGCGCGTGGATCAGCCACTTCAGGTGGCCATCGACCCGGCCAACGGCCGCAAGTACTTGCTCTGCGACTACAACCGCGACGGCGACTCGTACCGCTCGCCGTGGTCCAACAAGTACGATCCGGAGATCCAGGACGCCGATGGCTTCTTCCCGTCCGAGAGCCTGCGCGAGCTGGAGGTGCACGCCAACGAGATCTTCGACTCGTACCGCGAGCTGTACTACCAGGGCGGCATCTCGTCCGTGTACATGTGGGACCTGGACGCCGGCTTCGCGGCCTGCTTCCTGGTCAAGAAGGACGTCGTGGACCAGCGCTTCGTGGAGAAGGGCTCTTGGAACTCGATCCACGTGCTCGAAGTCCAGGAGATGGGCGGCGGACGTGCCACTTACCGCCTCACGACGACGGTGCTGCTCGCCATGAAGGTGGCGCGTCCAGAGCTGGGCGATCTCACGCTGGACGGCACGCTTACGCGCCAGACGGAGCAGACGCTGGAGTTCGAGGACGGACTTTCGCACGTGTCCAACATGGGCCGCATGGTCGAGGACATGGAGATCGCCATGCGCTCGAGCATGGACGGCCTGTACATCTCCAAGACGCGCGAGGTGATCAACGGCATGCGTAAGCTGCAGCAAGGCGCCACGGCCGCGCAGGCCAATGCCTTCGTGGGCGAGCTGAACAGCGCCATCCTCATGCACGGGCTCAAGAAGACGGGCTCCAGCGCGTGATCCACATCATACGATTCCACACTGCCACAAACAGTGACGACAAGAAACAGAAACAGAGACGAATACAGAGCTGCTGAGTTTTGCTACATGTTGAGCGAGTGGATCCATTTCTTCTTCTCCGCGATGCTCTTCAACACGGACGCGTACTGCTCCACGATCTCCTGGTACTCGGCGTCGCCCGAGCAGTACAACTGCAGTTTGGCCTGAAGCTACAGCATCCATCACATCCCAATACAGGAGCCAGGTCTCACCAATGCGACTCCCACTTGTGAAGCAACTCACCTGCTCGTGTTCCTCCAGAGCTCGCTGCCGTCGCTCTTCGAGTGCCGTGCTACAGAGTGTTCACCAGTCAGTACCAGCCAGCCAACACACCTACCACACCCACACACGTACTGGACGCCTTGCAGTAGGATCGCGTGTTCCCTTGGGTATGTCTCCGCTAGCACTTGCTTCGTGACAACCTTGGCTCGCAGACTCATGGCGCGTGAGTACGCTGTGAGCCACTCCATCTTGGCCTGCAGCACCCGCGGCGCGTCTTGCTGCTTGTACTGCTTCAGCACCGTCTGGACGGAATTGATCATCGCCTGCAAACGCTGCAGATCCTCGCGCAGTCGAGTATGGAGTTGGCGCTGCAGTGCCACCACATCCCGTTCCTTTTGTTGCTTGAGCGACTGCAATTCCAGGATCAGCGCTGGGATTTCCATGACTTGCCGCGCCGTCGACGTCCCTGCGACGTTGGAAGAAGACGAGTATCTGGACGAATTGCCTGGTGATCTGTCGAGCAGCTCAGGCAGCACAACGTCGCACAGATCGGCGCACTTCTCTCGGAGTTTCTCCTCCACACGAGGAAGCAGTGCATGCTGATAGCCACAAGCACAAATACCAGTCAGAGCCATCCATGTCTTGCTTGCAATGCGAGGCACTCGTACCCTTGCAGTATCTCTATGGAACTGTGTGATGCGCTCGTCTGCGAGGCCTGTTGTTCGATACAGCAGTGCTGGCGTGATGCACAGAAGCCCAGACTCTTCCCCATTGTCGGAGGAACCGGTCGCCGTCAGGGCTCGGCCGTCGCTGGGACCATTCGCGTTGAATATGCGCTCCACTTGAGCGACGGCCATGAGCAGATCCGCGATCTATGCGTATAGGAAATGGAGTCAAACCACCGCATCCACTGTATTCCCTCCGTGGTTTCCACCTCATACTTTGACGGCTTTGGCATCTTCGGCGCTGGCGCATTCGTCCTGGCCATCGCCATGGAGGATCTCCAGCGCTTGCGAGTAGAGCAGCTCCGTGCGGTAGTACGCGTCCAGTATGCTAGACTGCACGCACCATGACAATATACACCATGCGTGAGGCGTGAAGACGGCGGCGCATACTCCAGTCGATCTCTCACCTTCATGCTTCGATGTGGATTGGAGTCAGCCTTTCCTGGAGGTATTTCTATCCTCATTTAGCAACAGACAAACACTCTTCCACAAATACAGTATTAAAAGAACCCTTGGACTCTCATTGTGCAACCAATCCTAAAGAGCGCGCCAATCAGATCCAATTCACGACAATGGCGTCGCAACTGGAGGCGTTCTTCACGCACGGAGACGCGCCCTGCGGCGAGCCGCCGTCGCAACACAGCACGCCCATTGAGCCCACGACCCAGCGCGATGAGCTGCTGTACGTCCACGCAGCCGCGGACGCCGGACTCACGTCGCTGCTGTTGCAGTTCGGCTTCACGCGCGCCAAGCAGGGCCACAGCGTTGTGCTTATTCTGTGCGGCGACAGCGCGCGCTCCCACAAGCCCACGATTGTGCCGCTGCAACCGTGTCTACGCTGCGGATTGCCCACGAAGACGGGTATGGACAACGAGATCTGGCGCCGCATCCAGATCAAATACATCCGCACGAGTCACGAGCTCCAGAACTTCGCCTGCTCCCTGCACCTCATGCGAGACAAGAGCTCTGTGCTGCTCGTAGACTCGTTCGACCGCTTCTTCGCTGATCAGAGGTGAGTTGTGTGAGGCACTGTTGCGCTGGTGCTGGTACGGCTATTGACGTGCAGGTGTGATGGTGATCTGCAGCACTGGCGCTGTGTACCAGACACTCGCGCTGCTATACGAGGCGAGACGCTTCATGGCAACCGCCACGGGATTTGGCGAAGTCGTGATGGCCAGTCCGTCCAACGCCTTCATGCTACAGGATCAGCACCATCGGCGTCTGCATCGCTGGTGCCGCTTCCTACAGATATCGATGGACGCCGACGAGTTCATTCTCCACGAAGAGATCGACGACCATGCCGAGGAAGAGAAGGACGAAGACGACGGCGAGAGCCCGGACGTCGCCGTTCGATTCGAGTTCACACCACCAGGAGCGACCAGCTCACCACCAGAAGGCTGCTTCCGACTGATAGACGTAATCTACCGGCACTGAAGGCGTTTGGATCTAGAAGCGCGGATACACGCGCTATAAATATGGCAATTTTTGATTTCTTTATACGGGTGGGGGAGTTCTGCTATCCTAGTGGGCAAAGCTGCTGAGCTTGCGACTCAAATGCCTTGCCATGCTGATCACGAAACCAGTCATGACGAAGCTGTTGCTGGAACGGGCTCTGACGTTTCTGAGACTTGGGAGGCAGAACTTGCAGGCTCCGCCGATTTTTCGTCGCCATCAGCGTCTTCACCCGCACTTGCGCTAGCAGCTGCGTCTGCCGTCGAAGCAGCCACAGGAATGACTGGCGTGAGCAGTGTGGGCTTGGTCGGACTGGCCATGACACCCGAGTCCAGACGCTTCTTGGTCCAGCCGCTGAGGCGAGAACTTGTCAGCTCCGCAATCGTTTCTCGAAGAGCCTGAGGCGCTGCTGGGTGCTCTGCCAACCGCTGCAAAACGTCGAAGTACTCGTCCATTGTTCGTCGCGACGCCGGACTCGAGCCGTCCAGCAGATCACCCACCTTCAATAGAGAATCACAGTCAGCATTCACACATCCAGGGAAGATACCGTCAGGCGATTTCGACACTCACCAGCGCCAGCAGTCGACACGCCGCCTCGACCACATCCATCTGAGGATTCACTTCGTCCTCAAGCATCATGGCCACACAAACGTGCATGATGTTCTCGGTCAGGAGTTGTCGACGGAAGAGCTCGCCGATGAAGCACACGTTCTGCAGCATGCACTGCCGCCGCCACGAGTGTTGCGCCGTCGCACCGCTACTGCCGTTGGCGTTACTGCTAGAGACCGGTTCAGGCTCTTCTATCAGTGCCTCGTAGCACCGCGTGAGCAAGATGCGACGGAAGTTGATCGTCTTGGCGCCTTCTTTGAACTCGGGTGTGCGCTCCGCCATACCAGAACATAGCTGTGCGAAGGCGTCGCTGTCACAAGCCATATCATGCAGTTTAGTGAGGAGATCAATGGAGGGTGACACGAAGCAGGGGACGCACCAAAGGTCGGGCTTAGCGATGGCGCGGTCAAATAGCAGCGCAATGACCTCCTGGAGCGTGTGCGTGCATGAGATGGCAATGTCCTCAAACGACTCGAGTAGAGAGGTCACGGAGTCAGGCTTCACATCGTCTAGCAGCCTACAACGTAGCAATCAGTCAGTCACCACACTAGCACCAACAGGGCGTCCTAGTATACGCCACGTACGTTGCCAGTCGCCGCTTGGCCACGACGGCCTCCTCCACCGGGTTCATCACGCGCACAGGCCCCTTGCCACTGGCATCCGCTCCGCTGGTTCCCTTCTCACCGTTTGCACTGTACACCGCCATACTGAGCGCGGCCGCGTACTCCGTTGGGTTGAAATACGACATGAGCGTCGGATCGTACTGCAGCTCGTCCACGGCCCCGCCGGTCGTGGAGGCAGCTGCTGCCGCCGCTGCCGCCTTGAGCTTGGCCTTCTCCTTCTTCGTGGGTTTGGCTGGCGTCTTGGCCTTCTTGTCCGTCTCGATAGGCGTCGACAGCGTGTCCGTGAACATGATGCCCGACGGCAGCGAGTGGTAGAGTGGTTGGAAGAGCAGCAGCTCTGGCACCGAGTACACTAGCCGGTCGTTCATGTAGCGGCCCAGGCGCTGCGGTGGCGGCGCGCGCACGACGTCCGGGAAGTAGCACGGCACGGTGTCGCAGATGGGCTGGAACTGCAGCAGGAAGTCGATCGAGTACGTGATGCGGTCGCTGGCGGCGCTCGGGTCCATGTCGACGTCCTAAGTGGATGGAGTGCATCAATCAGTCAGGTTTCCATCACAGACTCCATCAATCAACCAGTTATACATCAACCCCACGTACATCAGTCGCAGTATCGACCGTGAGCTCTGCTGCCACAGGTGCAGGCTTCTTGGGCGTCGCAGCCTTGACTCCCACGGGCGTGGCGGTGGGCGTCTTGCCACTGGCAGCGACCGGCGTCGTACTGATCAGCGCTGGCTTTGCGGCCTTCGCATTGACGGTCGGCGCTGCTGGTGTGGCCGGCGTGGCAGCAGGAGGCACACTGACTGTCGCTGGCACGGTGAAGCTACGGACATCAATAACGATCATCAATCAGAAGTGAGGTCGCCTCCATCAGACCGTCACGGGAGCTGCTCGCACCTGGGCTTCCACTCGCCGGCATTCGGGTTGAACTTGAAGGACGACATCTCGCGGCTTCTCTCGCGCTCTGGCGCGGACGGGGGGCTCTCTGGGGACGACGGCGGCGGCGCAGTCAATGCGGCGTGCTGTCGGCCGATCACACGCTGTTCCGTTGCGCTGTACGCGGAGTGCGTCGGCCATTGGTTTGTGAAGGTGAGACGCAGAAGTCGATATCATGAAATTTAAGACTCATATCATGTACCACAGAGTACCAAAACACGGTCCGTGTAAACGAAGCATCACTCGTAAATTACCCGATTCCGGAATTTTACGTTTTGTGCAAATTTCACACTACTCATTCATGAAATGGCTACTGTCTCACTTCCTAAGCTTCAACCACGCAGACGTCGGCTGGGTGTGGCGGCCTTGAGCATGTTGATGCAGTAGTTCTGGGCGTAGACGTTAACGGGCGTCGCGCAGAGCTTCTCCAGGTCTTCTCTCGTGTTCACGGTGGCAGCGGCGGCCGTAACGCCTACGATGGCGTCGTCGATCCCTCCCAATGCCGTGGCACTGGTCGTGCTGCTCCCAGTCGAGTTGTCCTGAAGCGACTTGGACGCCGTCACTGGAAGACTGCGCAGAAGCTGAGCGTGGGCGGAGTAGATGCCCTTGATCTGCGTGTGCAGCGTGATCCCGACGACGGCCAAGTGGTCCAGACGCGAGAGCTGCTTCATCTGGTTCCACTTGCCACGCACGGACGTGCCGCTGAACGCCACGGCCTGGCCCACAGCGTCCTTGGCCATCGACGCCGTGTTCACGACGCCGTCATTGGCCTGCCAGGCCTCAGGAAAGCCGTTGTTGGGAACCCAGCGACTGCCCAGGAAAGTGCCCAGAGGCTGCATGGGCAGGAGCATCGTCAGTGGGTTGGGCAATTCGATCTTCCGCAGCAGCAGGTCCCGCCACGAGTACGTGTCCTCGGTCGAGTAGCTGTAGTAGTAAACCGTCGGCAGCGTTTGGATCCACTTGCTCTCCTCAGCGGCACCCTTGGCAGACAAACTCCAGATACAGACGTCCTTGAAGCCTGGCTTGAAGATGGAGCTCTGGAAGATGCGGTCGATGTACTTGGAGAACGACTCGCCGGATCGCTTTGGCTCGAGTCCCCACTGATCGAGCTTGGCGTCGTAGATTACATCCAGGCCATCACCAACGACGCCTAGCGTTGACAGGGCGCCGATCGCAAAGTTCTTAACGAGATCGCCGATCTCCGAGAAGGCATCGGCGAGTAGCGTGCCTTGGTTCGGCGTGGAGATGGTCGTGACGGAGTGCACCCAGTCCTTGCCACCGGCGAACAGTGGGTGCGTCGTGGTCGCCTCCACAGTCGGAGACCCGGCACTTCCCTTGGCGAGCAACTGAGCCAGCATGCGGATGGTCTGGCCGCCCATGCTGTGACCAATGAGATGGATCTTGTTGACCTTACCATCGGCCCCCACTTGGCCCCATTGAGGGTATAGACCCGGGAAGGTGCGTCCGTAGCGAGCGTGGCCGTGAGTCTTGGCGTGGTTGAGACCGTAGTCCACTTGTCCGCCCTTGATCTGCGCGTACAGCTCGCAGGCGCGGTCCCAGTTGGAGGAGAACGGGCCAACTGCCGCTGTGTACACCGTGTATCCTTGGGCCTTGAGCTGCTCTTGGATATCGCCTTGAATGCCGCCCCAGTACTTCAAGCCGAGAGCTTCGTCACGCCCCCAGCCAGCGAAGCCGTGCACAAGGACGATGGGATACGTGTTTTGAGCGAGAGTCGAGCCGAGGCACGCGGCCAGTGCCACCAAAATGAAGCGAACAAGTCCTTGCATGATGCCGAAGGCGACCGAGAAGGCAAATTGCGTTGTGAGAGAAGACTGCCGGCGCGCACTCGACTGCCGGGCTCCTTTGGAGTCTATGATCTGCTCATGTCCCCACCCAACTCCGTTCTCTTGGCTTTAGCTCTAGCTTACCCTCTCGGCTCTTCAAGCCATCCACGCTGGATTCAACGGCACCCTCTCGCTCTCACATTTTGGTTAGCATCGACGCAGGCGAGCAGCGCGTGATCCGGTGCTTGCGAGTTGAAGTTGAGAAGTTGCCCTTTTCAGTAGGGCGGTGTGTGCCTTGGCGGCGGTTTCTCCTCGCGTTGTTCCATGGATCTGCAGTGAAACGCCAGTGTCGACGTCACTCAAACGTCAGTCACTGAATGCCAGAGTCGCGCTGGGTTCAACACCACAGTACAGGATGTACAGGATGCCTCACCATGGTGGTCGAAGATGAGATGGAAAGAGCTCATCATCCTCAACCCAAAAAATCGAAGAAATCCAATCCGGTGCCAGTGATGCGGCCATTAAAGTGGAGTTTTATCAGAAAAATCGAACGTGGACTCAGATCTGGAATTGATTGGCACCTTGATTGCTCATTGCCACTCGAAGAGAACAGAAGAGGACGGCGTTTCATAGCCGTATCCAAACTTCGATGGCTGGGTGATGGATGCACAGTACGCACTTGCAGCCGCTTCAGCTGGAAGTTCAGGAGAAGAAATTCCAGAGGCTTAGTTCTGTGTGAGGATTTGGGACAGCGGCGATTGCGTCTTTCGGCTGCAGCCCAGAGACTGGCAGTGCGTACAGCAACTTGGCGTGACCGCCGAAGAGCGCTAACACGGTGCCGCCCTTCGATTTCAACATGTGACCAACGACTGCGATGTGGCTAGTATTTGGTGATGATGAACTGAGGTCTATTGGTCTGCTCTTATAGAGACTCATAGCCGGGCTAGGCCCAGGGCTAGCTAAGACTAACCAGCACGGTAATGAACGCTCCAATGGGCGAAGTCGCCAGCGAGGTGGCCGGCGATTGTAGCGTGTGCTTCGGACTGCGGAGGGTGGCACTCCGTGCTGGAGGAGGCATGGTTCATGGCCACGTTGGCCGCCGCGTCGGCCATGGTGTTGTACGCGCGTGGATGGTGGGTCCAGCGCCGGACGCCGAGGACGTCAGCTGTCCGCCTCGACCGCGCGTAGAGCTCGAGGAGCACCGCGTTCTTGGGCTGGCGATACGCTCGCATCTGGTTGAGGATGAGAGCACTGTCTCCGATCACTTCGAGAGGCGTCCACTGGTGCGCGTGCGCTGCCTCAAGGCCGGTGAGGAGACCTTGGTACTCCTCCTGATTGTTGGTCGTGTCTTCGGAGGTGAGGTCCCCTGCCGCGGTGAAAACCACGGCCGCGTGGGTCGCTCCGGAATGTACGATCACTGCGCCGGCACTTTCTGGTCCCGGGTTGCCACGCGAGCCGCCGTCGAAGAAGAGGAGGTAGAAGTCGTCCCTCGACTCGAGCGCGAGCGGGGGTGGCGGCCTCTCACCAATGTCTCGGAAGAAAGTGTCGAGGGCCGCCTCTGTGAACTTGCTCGCCGCACTGTGTCGGGCACGGTCCCAACACACGTCCGCGGAAACAGCTTGCAATCGGGAGCCATGGATGGCCCGGGCCTGAGCCTCGGGCCAGATCTCCTCGAGCAGTCCGGCGTCGTTCGCCAGCGCCAGATTGTGTGGATTGTGCTGAGAACCTGCCGCTTCCACACCGCCACCAGGGCCAGCCTGGTCGCAACGGTGTCACTGACTGTGGGTTCGCCGAGCCGACGCAGTTCCGGAAGCTGCCAAAGCCGATCAGGGAGCGTCCGCAGCCGTAGGCTGAAGATGTCGTGCTTCGTGTCGTCGGCGTGGAGACTGCGTGCGCGTGTGTGGAGCGGCGCCCAGAAGTCGAGCAGTTGTTGCCACCGTGCCTGGGCGCGAGGGCACGCCCACATGCTGCGAAAGATTGTGCCGCCGTCCGCGCCCAAGGCCGGGCAGTGGGGGCAACCGCGTTGAGCGTAGACTCGATCCCAACCGGAGATCCTCGTGCCCTTGAGCTTGTGGAAGAGGAGCCTGCGCGTGGACGCAGTGCCTGGGGCCGCCATGATAGTGTCCCATCCGACTTCGTCGAGGGCAGCGGCGATTGTGGCATCCATCGCCTCCCACCGTGTTCTCCTGGCCGTGAGCTCCGTTTCTCGGTTCTCCGTCATCGAGGTTCGCGGGAGGGAGAAGACTTGTGTCGTGGACGGAGCGGCGACGCCATCCCAGATGCCGAACGGAGGGTCGAGCCATATGTGGCGGTCAAAGGACGGCCGCGTGTCACCCAACGCCCCCGTCGAGCAAGCGTCGTTGCCTCCGCCGTGGTGCGCACGAGCCGAAGAGGAATCGTTGCAGCTGCCAACGGACTCCACTCTAGCATGTAACCGCCCGTGGCTGGTCGCAGCCGCCAGACGTCCAGGGTTGCAGGTCGAAGGACGAGATCTTGCGGCTGCGCTGGCGGACGAAGGATACCGGAGTAGTTGAAGACGACAATATCACAGAAGCGGCGAAAGTGGACCGCGAGAATCGGCTGGAGGGGCGATTGATGTCGACGGGCGCGGAAGCCGATCACGCCACTGGAGTCCCAGGTGATGTCAAGGACGTCGCCGAGTCTGTCTCGCCCGTCGAGGAACCCTGGGAAATCGTGGCTGCGAACCGGAACGCCAGCGGAGAGAACGAGGATGTCCTCGCTGATGACGCGGGAACGGAGGAGGGCGTCGATGTGCACGTGCCCGTATTGGGCGAACCGGAGCTGCCTCACCGGGCCAAGGAGCTTGTCGACTCGCGAGTAATCGCAGTACAGCCAGTCTCGATCCCAGTGGAAGTCCGCAGAGGTACCCCTGCCTTCCTGCCCGTGCAGCGTCGCCATCAGGGTAAATTCGTCCGCCGAGCGCGGTGTCATGGCCGTCGCCGCCAGTGCCGACTGCGTGCTGACACGCGGAGTGTGGTGCCGTCTCGTCGGCGCGAGGAGGCCGTCCTCCAAGCCGCCGCGGGCGAGTAGAGCGTGGCAGATCGCCACTGGCGCACCGACCTGCGGCTGGGCCCAACGGTCCAAGGTGCGTAGGCTGAGGAGTTGAAGCTCGTGTGTGAGTCTGGGAATGTCGATACCGCCATCCGCAATCGGAGCTCGCGCGACGGATTGATTGAGCGATGCCTTCTTGCGATCACCGTCGGCGGCCAGCCCGCCGCCCCACACGTAGTCGTCGACGAGGCGCTGGAACCTCTCGATGGTTGGAGCCGAAGGCCACAGGTGTCGAGCCACGAAGAGAAATTTCGGCAGCAGGATCGCTCGGACAAGCTCGACGCGTTGGAGTTCGTTCGTGGCCTTCGCCGCCGCCCAGTGTAGGCGGGCGCGCACCTGCTGGAGCGCCAGCGTCCACGCCGGTGTCGAGACGTCCTGAGTCGCGAGTTGGCCTCCAAGAAGTCTCGAAGCAGCGTCGGCGTCGGCCACGGGGAACTCCTCCTGGCACCTGTCGCTGATGTCACCGTCAGCGCCCAAACAAATGGCGACACACTTAGAGACGTTCACTCGTAGCCCCGAGGCATCTCCAAAGCGGTCGAGCAGCACGCGAAGAGGACCCGCGCTGCTGGCGTCAGCACGATAGCAAGTGGTATCGTCAGCGTATCCCGTAGCACAAAGTTCCTCACCGTCGGGGAGGCGGACGCCGTGCACCGCCGGGTCGGCTGCGATGGCCTCGTAGAGCGTATTGACCGCGAGGGTGAAGAGCGTGGGCGCGAGGGGCAGCCTTGGCGGATTCCATTGATCACCAGCTGCGGATCAGAGCGTGAGGCGTCCGCGATGTACTCCGCCGTGGTGTGCAGGTGCATCTGCCCGACGGCGCCGAGGAACGCCGATGGGAAGCGTAGTAGTTTCAAGGCTCGAAGCAGGAAGGCACGGTCCAACGTGTCGTAAGCTTTGGCGAAGTCCAAACGGACGGCTAGCGTGTTTGCCGGCACCGTGCCCGCCCGTACCATCGTTTGGAGACCGTGGAGGACATCGAGCGCATCATGGACTTGGCGGCCTGGCACGAAGTCGAACTGCGTGCGGGTCACGAGGGCTGGCAGCCGCGTGCTGATGTGCTCCAGGAGGAGACGGGCGTAGATATTGTAGCCGGTGTTCAACAGGGCGATCGGACGGTAATCTAAACCGCTCGCTGGAGCACTCGTCTTCGCGATGCACGCGACCGAAGCATGGCGGAAGCTGGGAGGAAGAGTTCGCTGACGATGCCACCGGTTCAAAGCCGTCGTGAGCACCGGGACCAGGGGTTCGCAGTGGTCACGGTACCAGTCGTTGGGTAGCCCGTCCGGACCTGGCGCTTTTCCACGCGGGCACGCCGTCAGCGCCGACTTCACCTCCAACTCGGTGAACTCATCGTCGAGGTCGGTGAGGCCCGGTATGTCACTGAGCTGCGTAAGCGCGAAAGAAATCGTCCCTGGCCGCTGCATCCGTCGCGCCACGTTGAGTGATGTTGCTCCAGTCGGCCGCAAGACGATCCGCCACTTGGTCAGAGGGAACTCCAGGGAGTTCGACGGGCCCACGGTGTCCTTGGCGCTCACGAAATCGATAAAAGAACGCCCGTTCCGACTCTGGCGTGCCCTGAGCGTACCTGGTGTATGTGGCCTGCTTCCTGGCTCGCGCACGCCGACGATGAAGTCGGATGATCGCACGTCTGAGGCCAACGACTTTCATGTACGGATCGATGGACAGGCCGTCGACGCCTTCCGTGAGACCACGAACGTCGTGTAGAAGAACTCGTCTCTGGGGCCCAGCAACATAGAGCGCCGTCCGCAGCACCGTCTGGAGTCTGCGTCGGCGTTGGCGAGTGGCTTTGCGTTGCTTTTGGAGACTGCCGCGGACGCTGTTAACCCGCCTGACCTCGTCCTTGAGCTCGACCCACGCTTTGGCTCCGATGGCACCGTCCGCATCTCCGAACTGCTCTTCGTACTCAGTCACGAGCTGTGTTGAGGCATCCGTGACAGGTTGGCGGCACCCAAAGGGAAGCGGGTACTGTAAACGAGGAGAGCGGCGACGGTGTACAGCCGTCTGGCGTAGCCTGACCGCGTAGGCGACGGAGATAGACTCGTGATCGCTGTGGTTCACTGGCGGGGCGACGTGGACACTGGAGACGTGTGCGTCGTGAGCACCACTGATGTACCATCGGTCGAGTCGACTCGACGCCAGCGAGCCGTCTGGTAGGCGGTACCCGTACGTGTGGTGGCGGGCGTGAAAGCCGACCCTGTCGGCATCCGTGACCACGGCCTCCATGTCTGCCTTGGCGACGTCCACTAGTGCCCAGTGTTCAAGCAGCGCTTGCAGCGCCGGTGAGTCCGGCTGTCGTGAGGAACTGCGGCTGCGGTCGAGCTCGAAATCCAGGATGCAGTTAAAGTCGCCGCCCATGAGGATGGGGGCTGACGGGCGGTCACACTTGCGTAGTTCCGTGAACAGGGCTTCTCGCGCCTTGATCTTGCCGCTCGGGCCGTAGACATTCACGAGCGTCACTGTGCCCATCGCGACGACCTGCAGAGCCATGAACCACGGTGACCACAGAGACGGCCAGAGAGGGCGCGGATCGGTGAGGATGCCGTTGGGCTTGAGCAGGATGGCGACGCCTCCAGCTGCCGACGGCGTAGTCTGCCAGAAGGAGAGCTGGCTGTGGAGTTGTTCAGGCTGGAAGCCCCATTCTCGCGCGTGCTGCTCCTGGAGTTTTGGAGCCCACTGCTGGGTCGCGCGGGTTTCTTGGAGGAACACGACGTTGGCTTGTCCCAGCCGTCCACGCTGGCGGAAGCCTCCAAGCCACGAGCTGACCGAATCCGCGTCCTTGGCCAGGCCCCGTACGTTCTGGGAGACTGCGAGGAAGCTCTCACTGCCCGTGGTGCGGTGTCTTCGATTGCTGCGCCGCGTGTGCTCCTGTCGTCGCCGCTGCTGTCGAGTCCTGGCGCGGGCGGCACTGCGCTCACTCTGGTGCGCCGTGTCGTCCGGCGGTGCAACTGCACCCTCTACAACATCGCTGTCAGTCGTAGTGGCTGCCGTCGCACCGAACGCCCCCCCCCCCCCCC
>JAADVL010000623.1:0-19271 GCA_023334995.1 Pythium sukuiense | reverse complement strand
TCGAACCGCCGTGTCCAGCGGGTCCACCAGCCGTACTCGCGGTTATCGACGGGCACGAGCTGTCTGCGCTGCAGACGCTGCTTCTGCATCTCGTGGGGCCACTCGATCGCGTAGCCGCACAGACACGTGACGCTGTCGCAGGCGTCGACCTTGACCAGTGCGGCGTTGGTCCACAACTTGACCTGAGTGCAGATCGCCAACTTCGCAGTGGCATGTACTGACCGTGTCGGCGTGGGCTACCTTGCAGCTGCACAATGCGAACGTGTACAGCGCCTTTGAGTGGGTCGTCCAAGCCGACTCCTCGACACTTGAGTGATCCGCGTCCACGACACGATCGCAGTCCCATTATTGTGGGCAAGACTTGGCCGAAATGGCCAATAATTATTGGCGCCACCACCCCAATCTTCAATACTATTCGTACCATCTTCCTGGTACATAGCTCACTCCAGTATCTGATACTTTGCCTTGGTCTCACTTTCCTTGAAGAACCGCCAGTCGAAGCAGCGCTTCGGCCTCATCCGCAATGGAGCCGCTGGGCTCTCCGTCGCCCTCCCGCGGCAGCTTCGACGACGTGTACCGAGCCAATGGCAGCGGCTTGCTGTCGGTCGCGTCGTCCTCGTCGCTCGCAGTCGTCGACGACCTGGACGACACCAACATGTCGGACGGCGGCGGCGACGCCGCTATGTCGGACACGTCGTCCGTCGAAATCGACGACCGCAACAGCGCCGTGCTGGTCGAAATCGCGCTGGACCACGAGGCGATGGAGCTTCTGATTGATGACGATGGCTCGCCTCCTCAACAATCACTGCTGGATCTTTCCCGGCGCCAGACGACGCTTCGCTCGGCGTCCTTCCACGGCTCGCTGCCGGCCAGTCAAACGACCGAGTCGCCGCGGCCACCTCGTCACCAGCACCATCCTGTGGCACGAGCGGTGAGCTTAGGCTCCTACACGCCAACCAGCACGCCGTCGTCGAGTTTGTTTGGCGCCGGGGCTGTGTCACCGAGTCTGTCGCAGCCGTTCACGTGGGCGGACGTTGGCAGTCCACCAGGAAACCCCAACGGTTTGTATTGGCCAGAGTCTCCGCGGATTAGACGCAAACCCGACGTCATGTGGCTGTACTCCCACTTCGCGCCGGCCATGGCCAAAGATATCGCTCGTACAGAGCCACATCCGCTGCTCGAAGCTGAGAGTGAAGACGATCTCATGACCGGCCATCAAGCCAGCACCAAGCCGACCAACCAGCCACGTGATCCAAGCAAGAAGTCCGTGTTTCCGAGAGTCGAGTGGGCGTCGGACAAGGCGCCTTGCTACGAAGACCGTGAAGGTGACCATCTCGTGGCTGTGAAGAATCAAGTCATCGGCACTCAGCTACGAGTGCTCTCCAACGAGCCGTTCCAGCTCACGACGGATCGAGCCAACTGGTTCTTGCCTCAAGGTCACACGCCGCGGTGTCGCGTGCACGTTGAGACATCGTATCTCCCACAGGCCGTCCAAGTGCAAGTGTTTATCGTCGGGTATGTCGAAGATGAACACGGTGATCGCAAGATGGAAACGCTGGAGAAGCGCACGTCGTCGCATTCGCTGATGCTGGAGCATGCAGTCTACATCCGTGTTCGAGTGCTCGCAAACGCAGTTGAAGGGAACTACGACATCCCCGTTCATCTCTTCACGCAGCATGCCGGCTTCACGGACGAAGTGCTCAGCTGGAGCACGAGTATCCACGTTCGAGTCGCGGATGTTGCACTACCACCTCCATCGGAGTGGAAATTTCATCTCGACCTGTGGCAGCACCACACCTCCATCGCCAGAGGCCATGGCGCTGTCCCGCTGTGGAGCGAAGCCCACTTCGTGTTGATTGATCGCTATCTAGCCTTGTTGGCAGAGCTGGGGCAGAAGTGTGTGACGATTGTCGCCACGGAGATGCCGTGGGCGGGCCAGATGTGCTACAATGAGACCAAGTATCCTTCCGCACTCTTCGAGCACGCGATTCTCGATGTGTACGAAGACGCCAAGGACGGAGCTTTGACGATCGACTTCCAATACTTTGATCGACTCATTGCACTTGCTGATAAACATCACATGACCTCCGAGATCGAGGTCTTCGGTATTCTATCGATATGGAAAGACCCAGCCCATGGCTTTGGCTGTCCCGTGGAGAGCTCTCCATCGACCAAGTCCACGCCTTCATCAAACACTAGCCACAGCAAGGAGCCCCCACAAGACAAGCCGTTGGATTCGTGGCGGATCCGATGCACAAACCGCAAGACCCACCGCGTGCGGTATCTCCACAAGATCCCCGAGATCGAGACCTTCATCCGCCTCTTCTACGAGCACTGCGTCTCTCGGCAGCTCGTCGACCGCGTGCGGATTTGTGCTGACGAACCGAGTGAGTTGTCTCCATTTTACGCTCAGATGGCGTTTTTGGAGCGGCTCGCACCGCAGTTCAAGGTCAAAGTGGCACTGAACCATCTCGATTTCCTCAACTACGCGCCGTCCCAAGTCGTCGACTTCGTGCCGCTGCTGCCACTCGTGTGTGCCGACTTGGAGGTCACGAAGAAGTGGAAAACCCAGATCCATGACGTGAAAAAGGGCAGGTTCTGCTGGTACGTGTGCTGCGTGCCGGGCTTCCCGAACCAGTTCGTGTCGTCGCCGTTGGCCGAGGGCGAGCTCATGGGGTTCCTCACGTACTTCATGGGTCTCGATGGCTTTCTGCGGTGGAACTTCTGTCTTTGGCCGGCCAAGCCCTGGGACGATCTCCGCTGGCGAAGTCCGAACTGGAAGGTGGGAGACATGTACTTCGTGCTGCCTGGTCAAGACGGGTTCCCCGTGGAGACCCTACGCTTCGAGTCACTGCGGTTCGCGATCCAGAGCTACGAGCTGCTTCAGATGGCCCAGCAAAAGCTCACGGAAGCCGAGTTTGCGAGGCTCAAGAACGACATCTCCGTGCTCATCTGGCGGTCTCCCGGCCACGCTCAGTTCGGCAAGTACGTGGAGCTCGGGCTTCACGCAGAGGACTTGTACTCCCTGGATCCCTCCGATTACGAGCGTGCCCGCAGGCTTCTCATCGACGCATTAGCTCTGGCATCGACCTTGGACCCGAATGGAGGCACGACAGTCTCTGCTAGCACCTCCACAGGCCAGCCAGGGGAATCCATCGTCAGCCCCACAGGCTCATTGTCGCCTCGGAAGAGAAGCTTCTCCGGCCTGTAGCTTCAAGCATGAACGGATCAGAGAGAACAATGGCAATCAGTGTTGGAAGAGTGTATGATTGATGTCGAAGTGTCCTAGCTACTGGTTGATGGAGTGTCGAGTGCTCATATGGTGATGCATGTTAGTGTTTCCACATGTGTGTTTCAGAACAGGTCTGTGTAGGAATTTATAATCATAGCACCTCGACGACAGTGAGTGATGAATGCAGTGATGCACAAGATGCAGTGGTTGATGAAGGGGAAGGCTCATATGGTGATGCATGTTAGTGTATCCACATGTAGGTTTCAGAACAGGTCTGTGTTGGATATTTTAATCATCGCCATTCCCAAATGCAAGCAGATAGATACACACAGAGTGCCAAGCAACCGATCGGAAGGAGGATGCTCATCATAGATAATCAAGAAGGGGAATCCAAATAACAAGATTCTCGTCACTTCGATTGCCATGGCACACACACACAGGCACTCACAAATACACACATTGCATACAGCGTTGCTTCATAAACACAGGTGTAATGATTCCACACGGTCCCCACCGTAGTGGGGCAAAAGGGTTTTCTGGTTCCATTGATACGATAATCATGCGCAACGCATTGAGGCAAATCCCATATACAGACACACACACGCAGACCGAGTTGCTTCACCAAAACGTATAGTTCCTCTACACAGGTTGGTGTCCACTTGCGTGGACGAATAGAGGTATTCAGATTTGTGGACTGATATCATCAGCAGCTCACTTTCCAAAGGTTCCAATCCATTCCCAAGCACACGCAGATATACATACATACAGGCAGCCCATGCATTGGTGTTTCATCCAAGTTCTTTTAGGTGTACGGTTTATCCACACAGTCACGCCCTTTGCAGGGAGATCCTTTCAGAGTGGTGCATGAGGTTTCATATCATCAACACCAATGGGGCGCGCACACTCACACAGTCACACACATACAGTCACACACACAGTCGATGGAGTGGGAGCATCTATGTTGACTCTGCTGCACAGAGGCAAAGCAGCAGAATCCGTAGTAAGATCGCTCTGAGCATTTCGCCCATCGCTCTTGCTTCTGAAAAAAGTACCGGTTCCAATTACAAGATGCAACCAAATGGCCCGAGAGATTCCCGACCCACCCAGCCAGACAGCCGCCTCCTGGACCGCTTGGAACCTATTGAACTTTTCAGCGCAATAGACTCCGCACGAGAAGGTAGCGCCCAGCCAAGCAGGCCATAGTGGGGCTCCCAGACCACGTCGCATGACATTGCCGGCGTGGAGTACGACGAAGCAATCACAAATATACAGATATGCAGGCACACTAGCAGTCGTGTAGGGTCAGAACTTTGGTTGATTTCATCGGGATTACCCGTATCAAGAACACGGACCAAAGTATATGGTCATCAATCCCCACGGTCTCACATACAGGCATTCAGTCATGCAGTTATACATTGATGAGGGGGCTCGTGAGCGCTCATTTTATGGGTGATAGTGATATATTCAACTCCGCATGGCTAGTTGGTTCAAGCCAGATCAGACAAAGTTTTCATCATTGCACCCAACGGCTCCCCATATACACACACGCACACATACATACAGATATACAGGCACACATAATCGCACTCGCCATACAGCACATACCGATGGTCGATTGATTGATGTTGTCGGTGGACTCGGAGATGCAATATTGATTCCGGAATGCAGCTTTTCCTCAGCGCAAAGGATTTTGCGGTAGGAAGAGGGAGCTGTTTCTTCTTCATCGCCCAGCCATTCATAGCCATTCAGCCCACACACTCTCGCTCGTCTCGTCGGCTCGGTCTCTGGATCATGTCGTGGTTGATGCTGTTGTTGATTGATGCTGTTCGTTGATGCTCGATCCGGGCCAATTGAAGAAGTGATTGATGCTGGGAGCTGGCGGGAGGAGGGGGAGCTGGCGGTTAGACTGTCAGCGGTTCGGTCTAAAAACTCCCGCGCGAGGCCTTTGACTGGTGCGGCCAACCATTCGCTCGGTTTGTGTAAATACCTCCTCCGGTTACGGTAATTACGAGGCCAAAACGGCCTGTAAGAACCATCTGGCAAAAGTACGGTATTTGCACAATAGAATACCGGTACCGATACCGGTAAGGGGCGTTTGTGGAATTTTGAGAAAACGCACAAATGCGGTTTTGACATTGGGAGGAAAAAGGGAAGTTTAAGAAGTGGAGGCACGCACTGGCAGCAAGTCCACCACGCGGTCCTGGACGAGCAGCAGATCATCCTGCGAGGCGAATCGCAGCAGATACGTGACTGGCTTGATCTTGTTGTCTTGTTCCGCAGACGTTTGATCCTCGCTCGAAGAAGCTTCGACTACCACGAGCATCAGGGACTTCTCCGACTTCTTCACACACGACACACACGCCGTGACTCGAGCGTTCAGGATGAGCTTGGTGCCTGGTCCACGAGGGTACGACTCTCGTCGCATCACGATACGAGCGCTGGCTCGCACTTGCTCGATCGCACGGGCATCCTTTGGCTGGAGCATGCGGAATGGACCGACGCCGACCTCCACGTAGTCGGTTCCGATGAGCTTGAAGAGCTTGGCGCGTTTCTATTAGTCAAGAGCAACGTCAATAACCACATCCAAAGAGAGTGATTCCGGGAGGCGACAATCATGCATACCTCGACAATGACACGCTCCTCTTCCTCGCCGTTCATGATCTGCATAGGTGATAGCAGTACTTGTGAGTCGTTGTGCCAATCGCATCATACATGGAAGCGTCCTTACCTCAGCCTCCGTCAGTGTGACGACGGGCGTGAACTCGGCGGTGTTCTCTTCCGCATTCGGGTCGAAATCGGCAGTCGCAGCCTCGCCGAAGCCTTCACTCGCGTCGTCAGCCTTGGCAAAGGCGCCAAAGCCCGACGAGGTCTCGGCGCTCATCGCGAAACCCGAGAATCCAGAGGACGCCGAGGACTCCGCCGTCTTGGCAAACGCACCGAAGCCCGAGGAGGTCGACGATGGAGCCGTGGAGGTAGTGGACTCAGCCGTCTTGGCAAATCCGGAGAATCCACCACCGCCGGAAAACGAGCTGAACCCACTAAATGCACTGAAGCTGCCAAAGCCAGAGGACGACGGCGCCGCTTTCGGCGTGCTCACAGTCGCACTGCTTCCATTGACTGCCGCCTCTTGTTCTTTCTCCTCTGCGCTGTCCTCCGCCGA
Source organism: Pythium sukuiense (assembly GCA_023334995.1). Taxonomy (NCBI): domain Eukaryota; phylum Oomycota; class Peronosporomycetes; order Pythiales; family Pythiaceae; genus Pythium; species Pythium sukuiense. The sequence goes on along the minus strand of JAADVL010000623.1, from coordinate 12,879 downwards.
TGCATCAACCGACTCCGCTCGGTCCTGCTCACGACAAACCACCACCAGTCCGTGAGTTTCACCCTTCAAACGCCAAGAGAAGCCCCACAACAACGCCAACGCACCTCAGTCGTCGACGCCGACTCGACACTCGCCGCGTCTTCATCAATACGCAGCTTCTTGACCGTCTACTCTCCACACAAACCCCCATTAGATCACGAACTCCAGGCCTCTCAAACTGATTCCAACGCACCGGTTGGTCCTCGCTCTCCGGCTTCTCGTGGGCGACGTTGGTGGCCATGGTGGCGTCTATGGATGCGTCTGGCGATGCGCGTGCTCGTACTGGACGCGGCCGCTGGCTTCCTACACACGCGTTCGACTCCTGCGTCTCGTCCTTCGCCGTCCAGTGCGAAGGTGGCTCCTTCCTTCCGTTCCTTCCGTCCGTCGGGCGTGAGTGTGGGATGGTGGGATTGGGGTCGTCACGCCGCATTACGTCACGCCATCGTCCCATCACACCCTCTTTTGATCAAAATGGACACCCAATCGTTTCGTGAGGAGGGCAGTTCCCTCGTGTTAGTGACCTCTCTTTAATTTGTGAATTTTGACAAAACTCCCACCGTTTTGATTGGTCATCGAAACCTCTGCATTCTGATTGGCTGAAAGGTTTTCAAACAAAAAACTGGCGGGAAGGAGCACCGAAGATAACCGTTATATTGCAATGTGGTGGGGGAATATTTCGCATCCCCGCGCAAATTTCCAGGAGCTCGTCAATAATTAGGCAGAGAGAGACACCAGAGGAATATGGCGATCAAGGTGAACGACACGGTGCTGGCGCACCACGGCGTCATGATCTACGAGGCCAAGGTGCTGAAGATCGACCACGGCAGCGGCGTCCACGAGGACAACGACAAGCTCAAGCCGACAGCGTCGACGCAGTACTTCGTGCACTACCAGGGCTGGCACAAGAAGTGGGACGAATGGGTCGCGATCACGCGCATCATGGAGGACACGCCGGCCAACCGCGCCATCCAGGCGCAGGCCAAGGAGAACGCGGCGAAAGAGGCGGCCAACAAGCGCGCGGTCGCCAAGCAGAAGAAGATCAACACGGGCGGCATCGACATGGGCACGGCGCGCAAGTCGCCGTTTAAAAAGGTCAAGCTGAACTCCGAGAACGACACGGAGGAGCTGCCCATGGATAAGGACGACTTTGAGAACGCGCGCCAGATCGCGCTGCAGATGCCCTTCTCGCTCAAGAAGCAGCTCGTCGAGGACTGGAAACACATCACCCACGAGCCGTACAAGCTCGTGCCGCTGCCACGGAAACCGTGCGTCGCGCAGGTACGATTGTGCATTAAGGAGCGTGGAGTGGAATGGCTTAACTGACAAGCGGTTGCGATTAGATCATTGCCAACTACTTGGAGTTCAAGAAGTCCAAGGTCAAGGCCGAGGACGCGTCGGAGGATAAGGAGTACAAGGTGAGCTGCAGCACTCTCTTGAGGCATCGTCACAGACCCAAAAAAAGACGCGGGCTGATTACCGGTACTGTGGTGGATGTAGAACATTGCGAGCATCATGGAAGGCATCCAGGCCTATTTCGACCGCGCGCTGGGCTCCATCCTGCTGTACCGATACGAGCGCAAGCAGTACCAGCAGATCAAGCAGAAGCACGAAGACACTCCTCTCTCCCAGATCTACGGCGCCGAGCACCTCGTGCGATTATTCGGTACGTTTGTCCTCTGTCTCCTCTGCTCCTCTGCCTACGAACCAACGTTCTAATCTCCATTCTCCAGTGCGATTGCCAGTTTTGCTGGGCAGCGCGACGATCCCCGAGCGCGAGCTGGCGCAGATCCAGCCGCGGCTCAACGACTTCCTCAAGTACATGCAGAAGCACGCGGCCTCGCTCTTCCTCACCGAGTACCAGCTCGCTGACGAGCAGGCCGCCGAGCTCGCTGCCAACTGAGCCCGTCGCCATCTCGCCATCGCCACCCCACACTACCCTCGTGTCACTACAATACATGTCAGTCTACTGAAATCTCATTCTCTGTTTCTATGCTATTTCAGTACGTAGCGTCTATCGGAGACCGTTTCCTCCAACAAATAGAGCTCTCCAAGATGTGGGCTCCGCTCCACTTCGGCGTGGCTCTGGGCGACGCCTCCTCCTCCTCTCTCACGCTGGACGGCGCCATGAAGCCCTGGTGGGTGGCGCTGTGTAGCTGGCGCCTCTGGGCCGTGTCGCTCGGCCTCGTGTACCTCGCGTACCAGAAGCACTTGCTGCCCAACCCAGTCGCCAAGGTCGTCGGCCGCGTCTACTTCTACCCGACGTGGCCATTCACGTACCTCTCGCGTCGCCACGACTACTGGACGCTCATGGACTCGCACGTGTTCCTCGGTGCAGCGCCCATGGGTTTCATGAGCCACGTCGACGATCTCTACACACGTGGCGTGCGGGCCGTCGTGAACCTCTGCGACGAATACGCAGGCCCTGTGGGTCTGTACAAGAAGAAGCACATCGTGCAACTGCGTCTACTCACTATCGACCACACGGAGCCCTCGGTGGAAGACCTGCAGACGGCTGTCGCGTTCATCCAGGAGAAGGCGGCCAGCGGCGTGCGCGTGTACGTGCACTGCAAGAGCGGTAACGGCCGCAGTGCCGCCGTCGTGTTCGCGTGGCTGCTGCAGAACCGCAACTTCACACTCGAAGAGACCCAGGAATACATGAACGAGAAGCGCACGGTGCGGAAAAAGCTCTTCCAGCAGCCGCATCTCGTCGAGTTCTACAAGCGACTGCAGAAGGAGCGTGCCGCGGCCGCGACTGCGAGCTCATCGGACAGCAAGTAGACACGAAACGTACCAACAAGGCATTCGACATCATCATTCGAGCGCATTAGTACTCATAATACCGTCCATACCCACCGTACTGGAGATCACGGTCGTACTTGGCACGCGCGGTCGTGTCGGAGAGCACGTTGTACGCTGCAGTCATGTCCTTGAACAGATCGGCGTGCACCATGTCCTTCGCTTTGTCTGTGCAGATAAAACAAGTGAACAAAAAGATACATCATACACCTCAGTCAAGCGTGAAAAGCTCACCTGGATGATGCAGCAGAGCCAGCTTGCGATACGCCTTCTTGATTTCGTCTTGCGTGGAGCCCTTCGCGATACCCAGGATCTCGTAGTGCGTACGCTGGTGCTTGCTGTGGGCTGCGGCATTCGCTCGATTGCTTTTCGCCCCGCTCGAGGACTGTTGATTCTGACTCGAACTCGCGCCGCCTGTGGATGAACTTCTCCAAAACTCCTCGTAGAACTTGCTGTCATCCCAAGCATGTCGACTGTTTCGACGTTGCTGCTGTTGCTGCTGTTGCTGTTGGCTCTTGGCTCGACCGTAGCTCTGTTGGCGTGCTTTCCTCTGTTGTTCATCTCGTCGTTTCCGCTCTTGGGCTTCGTTTTCCACCGCCTGTTCCGCATTCTTCTTTTCACGCTCGATCTCGGCATGAGAGCCTGTTGACGAGGCGTCTTCTTGTTGGACATCTCTCAGGTAATGATCGAAATCGGCGATGGCAGCTGCGTATCGCTTCAGCGCAACGTTGCATCGCGCTCGTCTCAGCAGGCCACGAGGGTATCGGACTTTTCGTCGCAGTGCAGCATTGCAATCATGCAACGCGTTCTCGTACTGTTGCAACCCCATCAGCGCAGCAGCTCGATTGCAGTACAAAACCGCACAGTACTCGTCGTGCGTGGGGTCAAGGGCAAGAGCTTGCGTGTAGAGCTGGTGTGCTTTGACGTAGTCACCTTTCTTGAAACTCGCGTTGGCTTGGTGCTTCAGCTCCTTCATGTCGTGAAGAAGACGCTTGAGCTGGATGACTTTCTCGCTCACGGGGGCTGCTAGCTCGAGCTTGTGCATGTGCAGCATAGCTTCGACTTCTTTGCTCTCGTGGTGGAGCGCGCGAATCCTCAACAGCGACAGCTCAATTCCCAACAACGCCACGTCGTTATCGTCCTTAGGCTCTTCAGAGCTTGAGGAAGCTTGGGGGCGCGCAGGGCTTTTTCCATTCGTCTTTTGCTTGCGGATCACGCCGACGCAATAGTCGATAACTTCGGAATAATTTCTACAAGACAATCACATCAGTCAGCAACATTGTGATGGATCCGCAGAGAATCCACAACACACACCTCTGGTCGAACAGCACTTGAGCTTTCTGCGTCTGAAGAGATCGAGAGCTTGGAGCGATCGCGAGTGCTGCATTCAGATGGGTGAGCGCGGTGGTGTAGTCGTGGACATCCAGGTTCCACTTGATCTCACGGAGAAGTCGTTCTAGGTTGATCACACCCAGCTCGATCTTCTTCACACCAGCCAGATCGTTTGAGTCCCGCCAGTTGCGGCTACTTTTGTCCAGTGATAGAAGTTCTTTTGCTGTCGCCGCACTCTCCTTGGCCCCCGCAACGTCCCCGAGCATTACTTGGACTCGCCCAAGCCGGAGGTAAGCTCGAGTGTAGCCCGGGTCACTCTCGATCGATAAGTAGCATTCCCGTTGCGCATCGGACATCTGGAGGAGCATCATCAATGCAGCCGCTCGATTTGAATGCAACTTCGCCTTGTCCTTCATCAACTGGTCCGTTTTCAGCTCTGGATTCTCCACAAGCAGCGCCTCCAACGCGTTCGTGCTATTCAGATAGCAATCCGCTGCTTGCTGGTACTCTCGATTAGAATACGCCTCTCCGCCAAGAAGCTTCCAGTCACTCCACTTGCGATGACTTTCTTCGTCGATACTGCCATTGCGCGTAGCAGGAGCTGCATGTGTTTGCTGTGCAGGTCGAGCTGCCCGCAGGATACGACGCTGAGGAAAGAAAGCAGAAGCAGGTGACGAACCCGTGGAATATCCATCGGCGAATGGATTGGCTGTCTTGCGTGTTGAGTGGGCTCCAGGAACACCAGGTTCGGATCCTTTCACTGGGGATGCTGTGGGTGGAGTTGGGGCAAATGGAGACCTTGATGTCGAGAAACCGAAGTCAAGGCCGTGCTTTGCCTTCGGCACTTGCTCTTCCGCATGCTTCTTCTGACCAAAGATCGGAGTCACGAAAGGGTCAGCTGGAGGAGTTCCGACGAAAGCGCTCGGCTTCTGGGAAGCAGCAGTAGTGTCGCCTGAGGCTGGAATTCCAAATGGCGATCGCACGTCTTGGTTTGAAGACATTCCGCTTGATGCTGATGGCAGCTTGCGAGCGCTCACCTTGACACCCGCCCTCGATTTCGTCGACTTGGACTTCTCTCTTGAGGTCATGCCGATGTTGAAGCCGTCGAAGTTTGATTTCAGGTTCTCCACTGGAGGCGGCCGAGGAGTTGGGTCTGATTCGGATGGCGCAGCGACTCCGGAAGCACGACCAAACGAGAATACACCGCCCTGGTTGAACTGCACCTCGTCCAATCCCACCTCCTTCTTCGCTCCTGCCTGGGTTACTGGCGGAACAGAGTTCCGCGCGTTTGCTGCCCCGTTCGACTTCTGGAACACGTTCGTCGTCATTTTGCTCGGCTCGGGTTTGGCATCACTGAAGACAAACGACGCAAAACTGCTGAAGCTCTTTGACTCGACCGAAGCAGGATCAGTGGATGCAGCCTGTGGCAATGGGATAGAAGAATTGACGGCCCCAAACAGTGACTTCTGGGCCCCCGCTCGACGGGGAGTCGTATCAGTACCAGACGAGACTGATGCCGGAGTCGAACGAGCTTGAGCCTCACGGGCTTGACGACGTCTCTCCAGCCGTGCTGCAAGAGATGGATAGCTAGTCGAAAATGGAGATGCCTCGGTGGTGCCTTCACGGTTCTCCTCGGAGTTACTGGTCGCTCTTGACTGAGCCCATACGGTCGGCTTGGGCAGCTGCGGCTTTGAGTGGAGTTCTTTGAAGGCTTCTTCAAAAGTAAACGAAGAAGTCTTGCGCTCGAGCCGTGTGCGGACGTCAGTCTTGTCTTCCGACGATGACGAATCGGTTTGATGCACAGCCGAGGCAAACGAAAACGCATTCGAGGTCGACGAAGTATCCACGAAGCCGAATCGCGATGGGGCCAGAGTGGTGTTGGTCGAACCGAATACAAAGGGCTCCGCCTGGGTCTTCGTCTCTTGAAGAGTGTTTCTTCGACCGTCTCTCGCTCGAGAAACCCCATTGCGAACACCGTGACGCCCTCCTCGTGATCCTGTTGACCGGGGCAAAGAGCCACCGGCTTGATTGTGAGTGCTTCCGAACGCGAAACTCGCAGATTGCCTCGGAGGGGGAGGTGGCGTCTTGATTCCAAACATAAATGCTGGAGATGCAGCCTCGTCCATCGGCACATCCATCGGACTCAGCACTTTTCGAGGCGGGGTGCTTGGAACACTCGGTTTAGAGTCGGACTCGCTGGACGACACAAACGAAAAAGGCGACGGTGTGGACGCCGAGCTTCTTGGAGTTCCGCCAAAACCGGAGAAGCTTCCCCCACCGCCACTGACACGGCGCTTCGCAGCACGATGGAGATCTTTCTGGCGTTGTGGCGTCTTCATGTCAGAGCGGGAACCACGAGAATTGTTCCGTCCGATCGCCGGAGCTTGAAATATCGGAGATGCTGCGACGCTTGGGGCTGTTTTCACATCGACAGTCTTGAAAAAAGCGTCAAACTTGAACGGCGACGGCCCTGTCGACTCGAACCCAGCGGATCCGAACAATGGCTGCGCTGCACACTCGCTCTTGACTGTATCTGCGCCTTGTGTCGCCTTGGCAGAGCCAAAAGTGAAGACGCTTGTCCTCGAACTGGCTGCTGACGAGATGCCTGTGTCCACTTTCAGGCCGTTGCTCGTCGTGTTCTGCGACTGGAATGGCGACGGCGCCCACACAAACGGCTTTCTCTCTCCGTCCGACATGGGCGACACCACCGTCGCTGGCGCCGCAGGGAATCCGAACGAGAAACTTGCTTGTGGAGAGACTGGCGCTGTTGACTGAACAGGTTTCCGAGCGTACGGCGACGCGCTGGCCATGGCCGCCGAGCGGAGATACGTCGACCGCTTCCGCGGCGTGAAGGCGTAGTCTCGATCTGATGGCGAGTGAGATGACGACGCTGATGACGCGCTGTGTGGCTGTTGCTGGTGGTCTCTTGTTGGCGTCTGTGGGTCTGTCTCCATGGCGGAGGGCGACTGGAAGCTCGCGCCTCTCACGGTAGCCGCGACCGACGGCATGCGCAGCGTGCTGCGCTGCTTGTGGTACTCACGCCACTGGTTCTCTTCATCTTCCTCGCTGTCGGAGTACTCCACGAGCCGCGCGGCGTGCATTTTGAAGCCAACTGCCGTCACGTGAACCTACTCTTTGAGGTCGATTTGCGGGACGTTCACGAAGTCTACGAGGCAAATTGACACTTCAATCGCCGCGCCAGACAAGTACCAATCCAATGGCGACACGTGAGCGGCTTGAATGCGTCTCCACGGCGAGATATTCACGAGCGAAGAGGTGGCTGCAGAGGCCACTTCGATCTTGCTCCGTACCCGTCCTTCGATGTCGTTGGAGAGAAAGGTTTCCGCGCGCATAAAGCCTCTTATATTACATACCCGTCTAAATTATGCTTGTCAAAAGTTGCATATATGGGAGGGTAACAGACGAGAACCTCTACAAGATCATTTCTGCATAAATAGTGACATTTTACTGGTTAGTTAGTGACATCGTACCCTCAATGAAAATGGACAAAACCATCCAAAATGGAATGTCAAAAAAGTCTAGGAACTGTATTGTAGGAATATGGATCGTCTAAAAACGCTTCACCTTCTTCTTCTGTGTGGATGACGAAGGGGCAGGCTTGCGCTTGGTGTTGGTGGCCTTTGGAGCAGCGCTTTCATCGTCGCTGTCGATAGTCGCGATCTTTTTCCAGGCCTTGTCCTCCGCGGCCTCTGGGTCGCTCTCGTCGCCCGCTTCCTTCTCTCGTCGACGAGCGCGGCCAGTCTCATTGCTGTGCGTGGCGTCCCAGTCCTTGAGCTTCGCACCCATCATGTAGTCGTCCTGCAGCACCGACCACGAGCTCTTGCTCTTCTCAGCTGGCTTGGTAGCCGCCTTGTCCTTCGCATTCTCCTTGGCGGAGCCCTTGAGCAGTCCCAAGAAGTTCTCCTTCGACAGCTCCTTGACTGATGACCAAAGAAATCAATAGTTAGCATCATTAAACCCATTGCGATACTCGCGACAACAGAATTGATCGCACCTTTCTTGTCGTCCTTGTCGGCGATCTTGCCGGTCTGGTGCTGGTGCTTCGCAATCGCGTTGAACAGCGCGACCACACCCTTGGTGGCAATCTTCCGCAGCGTGCGGTCCTTGGTCGCAGTCGCGTGCGTCGGGATGACGTTGTCTCTGCGCTCCTTGGCTCGCTTCTCCGCGGCGCCCACACGCTCCTTCTTGACCTCCTGCTTCTCAGCAAGGATCTCACGCATACGCGCCGTCGTACGCTTGGCAAGAATCGGTTGCGCATCCTCCGCGACGTTCTGCTGCAGGATCTTGCTCATCGCATCACCAAATCCGACGGCGTCGATCTCCTCCGGCTCGTCATCATCGTCCGCATCCGCTGGGTACTCGTCCACATCACCAGCATCCGAGTCGCCATCTTCATCACTGGCGTCGTCGTTTCCATCGTCCTCCTCCTCTTCTTCCGCGTCGCTGCCAGCATCAGACTGTCCCTCATGCTGCTCCTGCCCCGCTTGCTCTTCCTCCACGTGCTTCGGCGCCTTGCTCTTCGCCGCGCTGCTCTTTGCCGCCGCCATCTTCGCCATTGCTTATTGCCGTTGTGCCTTTTCGATCATTCCATCCAGCCACCCAACCAACCAACCACATCAAAATCGTGCGTTTCACCTCACATTTGAGGTTATACTACACCAATAACACCACTTTAATGACCAAAGTGAGCTCCTCGTTTGTGACATCCCAACACGTCACAAAGCAAAAGAACCCCAGGCTCGCCAAAATGACGCTGTTCGTGCTGTACGTGAAGGCGGACCTCGAGAATGTGGACAAGCTGGAGGCGCCCCCTCTCCACCGCTGGTGCATCGACGTGAAGGAGCCGACGGGTGACGAGGTTCGCAAGGCCGTGGTCGTGTCCGACGAGGAGCTGCTGGAGGTCGACGGCAGCCGTGGAGAGGTCCACTTCCTGCTCAAGTGGCCAGGCGCCAAGAAGCAGTCGCAGCTCACGGTCGTGCGCGACGTGAAGAAGCTCACGCGTGTCGTGACGGGTGAGGACTCGGGCGAGTGGGTGCCGTTCGTCGGCTTCGAGTGCCGCGGCATTGAGCCGTTCGCGTGGTACCCAGGTAGTGGGTACAAGGTCACGTCGGCGGGCGGCTCGGCCGTGTTCGAGGACGTGGATCTCGTGGAGGACTGGGCGGATTACGATGAGGAAGGCGGACAGTCGGTCGGCATCTACGGTGTCGAGTACAAGTTTCAAGTGCACAAGTAAAGAGGAATAGACGAGCTCTGTGTACTCTGGATTACTGTCGGCGTCGAGCTCAAGCGCCCTCAGCCTTGATCATCTCCTCTTTCTCATCCAAATCTTTCTGCATCTCCTGGGATACTTCGTTGAGAAGGCTCTCGAAATTCCAGCTATCGTCCGACTCGATCACCTGCAAGACACATCCCATCCCATCAGCTCGACTCGACAGTTTGGCATGAAGCATAGGAGGCCCACGAACCGCTTTCTCAGGGCATAAGACACTCGTGAGCAACGACAAGTCGACACCAAGAGCCTATCCAGGAATACACACCAACAGAAGAGTCAAATGAAGCCCTGACCACACAGATACATCCAACAGCACAAACCGCTGAGCTCGGAAGCGAGAATTTGATGTCTCGGTCAAGTTCCTTGAGGCTTTGGACTGCTCGCGTCGTGTTCCGTGGAGCCTCCGCGACTGCAAATGCCAGTTAGCATTGACAGTATCCAGGCACACTCTTCCAGGTTTACGTACCCTGCATGGTGATGTCGGGTTCGCGTTCTTCCTCTTCGAGATCCGGAATCTCCACAATATCTGATATTCCATGAGAGCAGATTCGTCAGTCGTGTCATCTAGCATCCTGTAACCATGGACGCTCGGCGTCTCTCACCTGTTGAATCGCGGTCTTCATCGAAATGACGGTTCTTCGCGGCCTTCGGTTCACCCGACGAGGCTACTGCGTCTCCTCCCTTTCGCCGACGACCACCACGCTTCGTCTCCGTTGAACTGCCTCCTGATGCCGTTGCCGCATCGCCTTGCTTGTCTTCAGTTCCACTTGCTGCTCCTTCAGTACTCCAGCCAACGCTGGCGCGGCGCGGCGGCCTCGCCTCTTCGGCTAGCACGTCCTCATCCTCGACATCGTGCTCCACTGCCTTGGACGCCTTGCTGTCGTAGTCATCTGCCCCAGACCTACTTCCAGTTCTCTCTTTCGTGTCGCTCGAGTCTCGCCGGCTCATGAAGAAGCCACCACCGCCATCTTTCGCCTCCGACATCGTCAAGCTCAAATGGGCGGATCCGTCGACGTCCTTTCACGATCCAAGCGCTAACCAAGCGTCATTTGCCTGTTATTTACACGTCACAAATCAGCCTCAACTAGCCCAACAACTGGTACTAGACTAAGACTCTCTCACTTGAACTGACCCCAAGAAGCCAGCAAGAAGCAGCGCGCACCACGCCACCAGCGGAGACACTGGACCCACACTAACGATTGATCACTGTGGGTCCAGCCACGATGCGCGCGAGAACGCCGCTACTGCGGAACGCTCGAGATCTCTGACAGCCTTGTCGCTCGTCTGCTCAGCTGCGGCTTCCCATGAGTGCGGAGCACACATCCAGACCCCTTGAGTCGTTTGTGGAGCACATTGACTGCGGCCACAGCTTGCGTATTATAGTCTACAGCGTCGCCAACGAGAGGAGACACATGCGTCGCGGAGCGTGGAACGTCGGGCTCATGTCCTCCCCATTCCACAGTGGAGGAGCAGGATGGGTGCGAACGTGTCTCGTGCCATTGGTCTGTCCGTGTGTGTCCATCGCGCAAGCGGTGGCGCGAATCGGGATTTGGCCATACAGAAAGACCTTCGTGTCGTTCTTCATCCTTCACGTATTACGCATCGTGTGCGCCGTGGTCATGGCAAGCGAGTGCGATGAAGATGCGCTGGAATCGACCAACTTCGCTTTGGCGCTGAGCGTGTTTCTAGCTTCGAGCCTCGTCGTCGGTGCTACAGTGTTCACTCTACGCCGCCGTGTGCGAGCAGCCTTCGTCATACCAGGATCGAGGTGCGGTGATTTCCTAGCATCGTGTTGCTGCTATTGCTGCGTTATGGGTCAGTTAGTCTCCCACGTGCAAACGCCCCAAGGCAACGAAGGACGCCTCGACCGATCACCAGATATACTGCAAGGCTACGATGCAGTGGAGTGACGGAGACGCCTGAATCCCTCAATACATGAGCAGTAAAGTACTTATTCGTTACCAGGCCTGCCCACAAGAGACCGCTCCTTATGATTCTTTTCTTCACAGTGCTTCTGCGGCCCTGCAGCGGGTCTCAATGGCCGATTCTTGGGCCCGTGGTGTGGATCAGGGCTTCCGCGAGGAGTCGAACCTTCCCAGGTAGGACCAGGTTGCAGTTGACGGTAAGGAAACAGTTCAGATGCGCTCAACTTACACCTCACTACCAGACTCTACACAAACTCTGGGCAGAGTGATTCACACCGCATTCGAGGCTGCAATCTGTTGGAAGATTGCTCAGCAAGTACCGTTCATTGCGAAGCTGCGGCAGTTCTTGAAGTTGTTATCAGATGCACACCTGCAAGCATCTAAATTCCTTGGGTTCGCAACTGAGATGGGTGCGATCTTTTAGACTCAGATCCCGGAATTAATCGTTGATCGCACCTACCCATGCTTGCTAATCCATCGATCGTCTCGAAGCGACCAGATCCCAAGCAGATACTGTATCCTGCGTAGCAAGCTCCTATCCAGCATATTTTAGCACTGAATATCCTGCCTTGTAGAGACGTCAAGCCACGTTTCGCTAATCTACGTCCAATAGTTGTACAGTATGTTAGCGGTCTAAGCCACCCAATAAAAGTAATAAACCGCATAAACACTGATCAAAGAGTTGCTTTTCCGAGTGGATTTGACACGTAATCATCGATACCCTACTGAACAAGATGACGGGTGGGGTAGCTTAGATCGCGAACAAACTGTAGTTTGTAGAATGCACGTCTTCTTTTTTTTCGAGCTTTCGAATGCATGGACTTCAGGCTGGCGGGTTCGCGCTCTTCGGCCAAGAATACAGTACCAAAACGTCAGGCTGCCTGTCTTTAGTTTGCGGCACATCGTCTGCCTGACGCAATCGTCCGCCAATTGGGATAGCCGCTTTGGAGACTCCTCACATTGTCTTCCTTCCAAACAGCATTTACGTATAAAATGATCGACCACTTCACGATGTCTAGCTGCGAATCCACCGTGGAAAGACATGGCACCGCCACCCCAAATACTTCATATCTGGACGAGCTTGGAAGGTCGCAGCCAGAAGCTGAACCCTTGGCGATCTTCGAAAGGGACGTGACGTGTCGCCCTTTCTTTGTGACATTCGTCAGCGTATCTAATCAGAGAAGTTCGTCGGCCCAAGTCATCAAGTTTTTCTTTCAAAACGACTCCAAGATTATTTTCGTAACTTTCCTGGGATGTTTTTCAGATGCTCGTAAATTTCAGGCAACAGGATGCCGGATAAATTACGTCGACTAATTGGACATAGACGATACAGTTTTTAATCGATCTGATGTTGAAGCGGCTGAACCAATCTTGAACTCAAATCCACGCAAGTCTCAGGATGGAGGAGCCTGCGACACTCGGACACATCGTCTACGTGTGCTAACTCCATGTACCTCGCATGGAAAGACTGACAGTCAACTTGGCTTGACTGTC
>JAADVL010000622.1:0-19362 GCA_023334995.1 Pythium sukuiense | reverse complement strand
CTACGATGCCGGTCTCAAGAAGCAGATCGTGCTGCAGAAGGAGATCACCACGGAGATCAACGGCGCGTACATGCCGCTGCACGCCGAGCGTTGTGCGTTCTGGAACAAGGTGGAGGCCCGCATCGCCGCTGCCGCCAAGGGATTCTACACCGTTGCGTAAATCACCTCAGAACAGCTCGACTGATAAATAGATGCAAGTGATGTTCACAATTCAATTGTTTGTTCATCTCTGTCTTCAGCTACTAGAACTGTAGAGGATGAGCTCTTGTGGCGACAGCACCGCGAGAAAAGCTCGCGACCGTCGCCAGTCTCCTGAAGCGATAGAGTGCTGCACGTCGACCACGGGAGCGGTGATCCCGAACGTGCTGAACGGGCTCAGTCGCGTCTTGACGCTAGCCGAGGCTTCGTCCCACACGCTCACGACCTTTTGTTCTTCATCCCAAGACGCCACTGTTGTATCACCGTCACGGTTCTCCCAGATCGCTGACCTGGAGATGACTTGCGGTGTCCGAAACCCTGTGAATGTCGAGCGCTTTGCTAGTCTGCTCGTAGCTGACATCATCGCAGGAAGATCGTAGACAGTGTGCGTTGCCGGTATAGCTTGTGGTTGTGTCCTTGTCGTGACAAGCAGTCTATTGCGGCGAGTCTGGGCTGAGGAGACTGAGCAACAGCCAGCGACAGCGTCGAAACTGGTCGTCGGTGTCGGAGCCCCTCCTGCTTCTGGATGAAGAAGCTTGTCGCTGCCCCACAAACCGAAGCCTGCGAACGTACCAGCGACTAGTAGCTCTTGCTGGCCGCCCATAGCCGGACAGAGCTGGATCGAGTGGACGGGCTGGCGTACTGGCAGCTCAAACAACGCGACGGGTCCTGCCCCAGTCGAGGGGCGTCGCATGTCGTACTTGGCGATCGTGCCGTCGTGGAAGCCACAGAACAACGCGAATGGATCCACTTGAGAGAAGCTGCATGACCAGGCATTGCGCTTGTTGGGAGGAAGCACGTACTGCATCACAATACTGTCGGACTGTAAGTTGGAGACTGCGAGCTTACCGTCGAATGCAACGGACAGCACGAGGTCGTCACGTGCGCTGATCGCCAGATCTCGAACGGGCGACTGGTGGGCAGCTATCCTCACAGCATGGCGAGTGTCGGCAGTACTAAGCTTCACGATACCATGAGACGTCGAGGAGAAGGCCTCGCCGACACACAGCAGCGAGCACGACGACGAGATAGCACACACGCGCGAGTTGTGCAGCTGATACCGAAAAAGCACGCGGTAGTTGGAGCCGTTGTCGGTCGGCATTTGTGCTTGAGAGGCTGCGCTCGACGCAAACGGAGGTGAGAGCATGCCATTTGAAGACTGAGAAGATTGGCTGAACGGCGACTTGGTCGGTGTGATCCCAGGCTTAGACGGCGTCCATGCCAACTGCGTGAACTGGGACGACGCGACCTCCTGAGACGCTGCTGAGACCGTTGGCGTCGGTGCCGCCATGAGCTGTTGGCTCGCTATTCGGCCCTGTAGCTCCAAGATCTGTTTTCGCCACTGCGCAGCCTCGTTTTGATACCGCTTTGCTTCATTTTGCAGCATTTGGAGCTGTAGTTTGGCCCGTGAAAGCTCCGTTTCGATCTGGATGCGGCGGTTTTTCTCGGCTTCGAACTTCTGCGTCATGTCTTCCACGCCCGTGTTGTCGACGATAGCGACGTGGTCTGTGAACAGCGGTCGGATGTCTGCCTTCCGCACGGCGGCACTGCAATTGGGACACGTGCGACGCTCAGCGACCCACCGATCGATGCATTTCTTCCCGAAAACGTGGCCGCATTTGAGCGACACGAGGCGGTGGCGGCCTGTGTTTGTACACGGGTCGTAGCACACTGTACACTCCGTAGGCTGCGGCTTGTAGACCACTGTGGGATTCTCTGGCTTGACTTGTTTCTTCTTCGGCGTCGGCTCGACCAACTGTCGCAGACGTTTGCGCTTCTTACTTGCAGACGACGCCAATGATGGAGCTTGTTCCGGCGTGACAGCATCCTCGGAAGCGAGACCTACAGGAAGACTGTCGTCGCTGTCACTGCCGGCATCTGCAGGAGGCACAGGAGGTGCTGGAATGATGAACTCGGCCTCGTCATCATCGTCGTCTGCGAGGTTTACGACAGCATCTACAGGCGGTTCCAGGGCGCTTTCGGCGGTGGACGCGGACTGTACGGAGAGGATACCGTCTTGCGAGTCGTATGGTGAGTCGCTACTGCTGTCAAGCACGCGTGTGGCGTCGCTATCGCTGCCGCTAGACGACCCATACTCGCTCTGATCAGCATCCATTGTTGGCGCCTGTCCTGGAATTCGAAAGCGTGGGAACGGCCGTATATTTTTTGCGTTTGGATTTCTCAGATTACTCTCTGAGACATCCGTCTGATACTGATACGGACCAATCACGAGCGCTGCGCAGGACGTGGAGCGATTGTGGAGACCACTTCCGGAGTCGGAGACCAAGGCCACAAGCACCACCACCGTCGACAATGGGACTGCGTAGCCGCCAGCGCCGCCTTGCGGGCGTTAAGCACGAAGACTCGTTTGATGTCGAGACGTCCAAGCACCAGACCGCGTCGCTCGAAGGTTCGTAGCCTCGGTATTGGCGGAGATATTGGACCTCAAACTTAACGGAGACCGTGGGCGATTGGTGGGGTTCTAGACCATGTTCAGGCCTCCAGACGCGAGTTAGACGACCGAAACCTCGCGTGGACGGTAGGCCTGTATTTCTATCGCTTGTAGGCACAAGAGGCGTGGTTGTCTGATGTTTGCAATCGTTGTGGGGGAAAGAATGCGGTGGCCTCGATGGGTCTCATGCTCACGCTGTACGAGTTCGGTCTTTGGTACTCCACCGTGACCGTGACCCAGTTCGCACCACCAAACGCAACAGTGTGTCTCGGCTTCAAGCTGCTGGCTGCCGTTAGCATGATCACCACGCGCTCGTACGTGCAGACGGGCAACTCGCGCATGTTCGGCTTCGGCGTGGTCTCGGCTATCGCGTACGCTGCCCTCTGGGCCACCATGGGTCCAGTGTTCGGCCTGTACTTCAAGCTGATGCAAGTGTCCCCAGTGCCGCTGGTGTACTCGCTGGTGAGCCACCTCGTCGTCAAGTTCATCGGTGGCAACACGAAGGCCGAGGTCGCGCGCGCCAAGCAGCTCGAGAAGCTCGAGAAGGTCTACAACCAGAGCAAATAATGCGTTAAACGGTCTTGACATGCCCATGAGGATTCTGCGTCTCATATGCAGTGGATGGCTACACTGATTCCTTGCACTGCTGTCGTGTCCTTATCGATTGCCTGAGAGGTGTGACTCTCAACAGCGATTGACTAGCCTGTCATAGAGTGGCTCACGAAGCCTTACCGACAGTACGGTAAGTTACCGTAAGCGTCTTCGAAAATGGGACAGCGCTCACCTTCCGCTCACAGACTGGCCACCTCCACACTGGAGGCCACTGTCCGTTTGGATGAACTCCCGGATGCAGAAGCCACAATGGACGCGCCGAGAAATGTCGCATTGGAGCTTCCCAACATGGCAAACGCACATCTTCTGATTGTGACTCTTTCGTTTGCACTGTGAGTCTCCGCGGTTGCGTCTGCTGGCTCCGTCCCATCCAGCCTGATCAACAGCTCATACAGTACAGACTGGACCTGTCATCCACGAGTCGTGGATGCTACAGCAACGCGCGTCGTCGACAACGTCCTCTCGTCGATCTGGCCCTGACGGATTGGATCCCATCATGATGGATCTCGGTCAGATCTTCCCGAGTGTCTCTCCCCCGCGAAGCCCCGCAATTCTATTTTGTATGAGCTCCAGTATGTCGAAATCTCACAGTCTCCACTTCGGTCAGCGTCTTGTACTCAGATGGATGAGCCAGCCAGATGCTTCCGTTCTGTTCTTGTCGACGCCTCCGCCAAATCCCCATTGCGCTGCTCGGCTCAATTCAACAAAAGCTTCCCGTGTGCCGGGCGTCGCAAATCTTGAAGTGTGTGGTGAGTCGGTTCAGCAGGGCTGACCCAAAGCTGTCAGTGGAAGTGTCAACGCTGGGCTCCGAGAGCGTGCACGCTTTCTGCACAGGGGACGACAGCCTCTCGCCTCTGTCGCTCTCCGTGGAGGCGACCAGCTCAGGCCATCGTACTCCCTTTCTCAGCATCCGTTCATCGACCTGGCTGCTGAATTCCCGTAACCTGACCGGGGGCCTCCATCGCAGTCTGAATCACTTCCAAACCTGCCTCGTCCAGCTCAAGTCCCCACCAAGAAGAAGCGATGAACATTCGTCTCACGCTCGCCACCCTCGCCGCCGTGGCCATCGCCGCCACCTCGGTCGACGCCGCGCCACGCGTCCACCACAGCGTCCACCGCAAGCTCGCGGAGACTGGCAAGGTCAACATCGTTGTCAAGATGAAGTCCAAGCCACACGAGGCGCTGACCACCTTCGAATCCGCGACGTTCGCCACGCGCTCGGCCAAGATCGAGACGATGAAGAACACGCTCGACTCGTTCTCCAAGGAGAGCCAGAAGAGCATTGACGCGATTCTGGCGACTGAGGCGGCCTCAACGCAGCCGCTATTCGAATCGCAGCACCGCTCGTGGGTCAGCAACGTTCGCTTCTTCAACGGCGCGACGTTCGAGCTTGTGGAGAAGCTGTCGGCTCTTAGTGACGTCGCCGCCATCCGTGAGCAGGTGGTTGCCACGATCCCAGAGGCGATCACCACCAACTCTTCGACGGTTGACGCTGACACTGTTCAGTGGGGCGTGGACCGTATCCAGGCGCAGAAGGTTTGGGCAAATGGCCACTCCGGCGAGGGCGTCGTCATCGCGACGGTTGACACGGGTGTGCGCGCCACGCACGAGCTCATCAAGGGCAGCATGCGCGACTCGTACAACTGGTTCGACCCAACCAACATGACGGACGTGCCTTTCGACACGAACGGCCACGGCTCTCACGTCATGGGTACCATCATTGGCGCCAAGGGCTATGGTGTCGCTCCAGGAGCCAAGTGGATGACCTGCTTGGGCTGTCCGGCTATTGGCTGCACGGAGGATGCTCTGACCAAGTGCGGTGAGTACATGATCTGTCCTACCGACACCAAGGGCGAAAACCCTGACTGTTCCAAGGCTCCACACGTCATCAACAGCTCGTGGGGCGGCGGCAGCGGCGAGGACTGGTACCAGGATGTCGTCGATGCGTGGCGCAAGGCCGGTATCATCCCAGTCTTCTCCATCGGTAACGGCGGACCACAGTGTGGCACGGTCGCCTCGCCAGGTGACTACACCAACGTCATTGGTGTTGGCGCCATGGGTGCTAACGAGACGCTGGGCTCATTCTCTGGGCGCGGTCCTGCACTCACGTACGACTTGAAGCCGGACCTCACCGCTCCTGGTGTCGCGGTTGTGTCTGCTGCCAGCACGTCGGATACTGCCGTTGCCACGCGATCGAGCACTGCTTACGCCGCGCCTTACGTCACTGGTGCCATCGCGCTGCTGCTCAGTGCCAAGCCAGGCATGACGTACGACGAAGTGTACGCTGCCCTCACGAAGACGACTGACCAGAGCAACTTCGGCGCGACATTGTCGACTGGCGTCGTTGCGCAGGATGTCTGCGGCGGTCTGAAGCAGGACGTTTGGCCAAACAACTTCTACGGCTACGGCCGTGTCAACGCGTTCAGCGCGTACCAGGGCTCCCGTGCCACGCCAGCCCCAACTCCGGCTCCTACCCCAGTGCCAACGACAACGGCTCCTACGCCAGCCCCCACCAAGCTCGCGCCAACTCCAGCTCCGACCCCAGCCCCAACGCCAGCCCCAACATCGGCTCCAACGTTCTGTGGCAAGTGGGAGGACAAGGGCTCGTGCCAGTTCTGGTTCTGGTGCAACTGGGACAAGAACTCCAAGACCTGCAGCTCTCGCTTCTAAGCATCGAGCCTCCTGTAGCTCCGTGGCAGCGACCTAATTGTAACCGGAGCATTCGTACGGTATGTAGTGTGCGTCGTGAAACAATCGACATCCTTTTCATCTCGAAAGCGCTTCGCTCCTCATTGCAACAGTAAGAAATCGGAATCGGATTCCTAAATTTTCTGGAATGGATCGGCGCCAGATCCAACGAGATCCACGGTGGTCCAGAGAGTGGACATTATCAGATCTACTAGTGACAGCTGGCGGGACAAATGCTCCGGATTCTTTTTCTCCCAATCCTTCGTCCCATCCTTCGTGAGGATTCCTCCCACAAAACAAGCAACGCATCTTTATGGCCCCCACAAGGGCAACGAGTCCTCCCTCCATCCACTTCTGCACAGGCCATCCAGCATGAGCACTCCCTGCATTGTTGTTGTAAGACAAACAGTAAGAAACTGGTCGTTTAGATCCTGTTGCAGGAGTTGGGTCCTCCCACAAATGCCTATGCAATTGTGGACCGTCTCGTGCACGATGTTTCATGCGGGTCAGTACATTGATGTGATGGCTAGTCAAGCCAGAACAGACAGATTGGCCCGGCTATGCGGAGCGCCGCATCTATGTGCAGTCGATCCATCAGCTGTACGGAATCGTCGTCAAGGCATCGCGGTCAACGGATTTGAGCGAATGGCGAGACGGGATCCTTCGCGTAAGACGATTAGAGAGACTAACTGCACGCCTACGCTCCTGAAGGTAACAACGCCCAGGATCAACAGAAGCAAGGGTGGGTCTGACCAGCTCACAATCGGTTTTGCCTCGTTCAGCTCAAGTCCCAGCTCAGAAGATGAACATCCGCCTTACGCTCGCCGCGGTTGCTGTGGCTGCCTCCGCCGTCGAGGCCGCGCCTCGTGTGCACCACGGCGTCCACCGCCAACTCCAGGAGACTGGTAAGGCCAACATCGTCGTGAAGATGAAGACCAAGCCAACGGAGGCCTACAAGAACCTCGAATCGCAGACCTTCGCGTCCCGTGGCCAGAAGATCGAGTCGCTC
This sequence comes from Pythium sukuiense, assembly GCA_023334995.1. Taxonomy (NCBI): domain Eukaryota; phylum Oomycota; class Peronosporomycetes; order Pythiales; family Pythiaceae; genus Pythium; species Pythium sukuiense. The sequence goes on along the minus strand of JAADVL010000622.1, from coordinate 12,403 downwards.
GTCAACAAGCTCGAGGCTCTCTCGCAGGAGAGCCAGAAGGGCATCGATGCGCTCATTGCCAAGGAGGCTGCGTCGGGCCCTCTCTTCGATGCGCAGCACCGCTCGTTTGCGATGAACGCTCGTATCTTCAACGGTGCGACGTTCGAGCTCGTGGAGAAACTTGCCGCGCTGCCAGACGTCGAGCTCATCCGTGAGCAGATCGTTGCCGAGGTCCACAACCCGGAGGTTGAGGTGGCTTCATCGATCGACTTGAACACCATCCAGTGGGGTGTCAACAAGATCGAGGCGACCAAGGTCTGGGCGGATGGCAACATTGGTCAGAACGTGATCGTCGCGACCATTGACACGGGTGTGCGTGGCACCCACGAGCTTGTCAAGGGCAGCATGCGTGAGTCTTACAACTGGTACGACCCAGACTTCGAGACGGGCGCGCCGTACGATCCTCGTAGCCACGGTACCCACGTTATGGGCACCATTGTTGGCTCCAAGGGCTACGGTGTCGCCCCTGGTGCCAAGTGGATGGCCTGCCTCGGCTGCCCGAACGGCTGCCCAGAGTTCAACCTTGCCAAGTGCGGTGAGTTCATGCTCTGCCCAACGGACACCAAGGGCCAGAACCGCGACTGCTCGAAGGCTCCACACGTGATCAACAACTCGTGGGGTGGTCCAGGTGGCGACCCGTATTATTCGGACGTCATCGACGCCTGGCGTGCGGCCGGTATCATCCCAGTGTTCTCACAGGGCAATTCGGGACCAAAGTGTGGTACCGCCGGCTCCCCTGGCGACAACGCAAACGTCATCGGTGTTGCAGCCACGGGTGCGAACGAAACGCTCGCCTACTTCTCGAGCCACGGCCCACCAGTCAGCGGCATCCAGAAGCCAGACATCGCTGCCCCAGGTCTGTTCGTCATCTCGGCGACCAACACGTCGGACACCGCGATCACCACCAAGTCGGGCACCAGTATGGCTGCTCCTCACGTCACCGGTGCCATCGCTCTGCTCTTGAGCGGCCAGCCTGGCCTCAAGTACGAGCAGGTGTACTCGCTTCTGACGTCGACCACCGACCAGAGCAACTTCAACTCGACTCTGTCCTCTGGTCGTGGTGGTGAAGACACGTGCGGTGGTGTTAAGGAGACTGTCTTCCCTAACTACCACTACGGCCACGGCCGCCTGAACGTGTTCAGTGCGTACGCCGGTTTCCGTGCTACTGCTGCGCCGACGCCTGTGCCAACGACGGTGGCTCCTACCCCAGCTCCTACCACCGTTGCGCCAACCCCAGCTCCAACCACGGTGGCGCCAACGCCAGCTCCAACGACGCCTGCCCCAACGACCAAGGCTCCTACCCCAGCTCCTACGCCAGCCCCAACGCCAGCGCCTACGACTGTCACGTTCTGTGGCAAGTGGCAGGACAAGGGCTCATGCCAGTTCTGGTTCTGGTGTAACTGGGACAAGAACACCAAGCTCTGCGGTGATCGCTTCTAAACAACCGACTACATCTCCGACTGTAGTACGCACCGATTGACTAAATTTGAGTCACTACTACCTTCTCTCTCCTCTCTCCATTCGAGCATTTTCTTGCGTCGTGGCCAAGGAAGGTTTCTTGTTGTTGATGTTACCGTAGATTTCATTTTACCGTATCTCTCCGAAATACACCGGTAATCTATTTTCAAGACGGTAACTTACGTAGAGCGTAACCGTCTGGGTTACATAAACCTTCGTAAGTTCGCATTTTACCTCCGCTAAGTTCGCTTGGATTTTGAACTTCCCCCCTCGCCATGGAAGTTCCCATCGAGATTTCCCCATAAAGCGACACCAAGGCGGCAACTTCAACGCGTCAGCTTCCGTCCTTACGACGCTCCACGCGACGCAGGAGAACGAACGAGTCATCGACGAGGTGTGCGTGTGTATACCACACTCTGTGGGTGGATTTGTCGACTCCCACAGTTCGTAGTCGCTCTGACGCGCGCGCTATTTTAAACGACCGTAACGGCAACTTGAAGCCAACGAGACGAGACGATGGAGGCTCGCCACGCCGCCGCGACGCCGTACCAGCAACGTATATGGAAGGTCACGAACGCGCTGGATCGACTGGTGCGTGTTGCTGTGTCTTCTGGTGCAAATGATGAAGCGATTGGCTCATTTGTGGCGGGGTTTCTGTAGGCCGTGATGTGCGAGCAGCACCATCTCCAGACCAAGCACGTGGATGGATTGCCCGACTGGACGGTCCCCAAGGCCGCAGCGGGCGTCGCATCGCGTGTAGCGTCGGATACGCCGCCGAATTTCGCGTGGCATGACGCGAAACCAGTCGCGCCATTGGATATGAAGAAGCCAGAGAGTGAGGAAACGGACAAGCCGACGACCAAGATGGAGAAGGAGGAGCTCAGCAGCGAGGAATTGGAGCAGGGCGAGCGAGTGATGCAGGAGCTGCGAGCCTCGACATCCGAACTCCTGTCGCGGTTGTCACCGCCAAGCCTACGCAGCTCTGTGAGCTCGACGACGGCTCCAGTGTTTCCACAGCCAGCATCACAGCAACGTGACTATGGCGTGGAAATGAAGGCGACGGAAGCTTTGGTGGGGAGCCGCAGTCGAACGCACTCCAGCACGGAATCAAGCCAGTCGATGAGCAGTCGTTACGACTCCCGTCCTGTCAGGACGCGGAGTGTGAGAGAGGCCGGAGAGCCGCATCGCCGACGCAAAGTGCAGTTTGCTGACCACAGTCGCAGCTATCGAGGAGACCGCCCGACGAAGCGGATGGTGGATTTGACGTATCATGAGGCTTTGCGTGCTATCGCGCCTTCTACTTCGTCTGCTGCCGGTCGAAGGGCGCCAGAACCACCACAAACGACGTATCAGCAAACGTACCAATGGCCGAGACGCGAGGCGTTTGAGGCGATGATGGACAGTGTTGGTGGCCAGACTGCGGGTGGTGGCACCTGGTATGAACCGCGTCGAGTATTCACAGCTGAGGACGCCATGGTCGTCGCGAACGAGTCAGCGAGAGATTTGTTGAAGAACCGACAGAAGTCTTCGCGAGAAAACGTGGAAGAGATACTGGAGAATGAGTCACGAACGGTGGAAGAGAAGCAGATGCCCCACTCGCGCGTCATGAGCCAGGGGCCAACTGTGTCTGACGAGAAGCCCGCCGTTAATCAGACAGTGGTGGCGAGTCCGGCCCAGGGACGTGCGAGCAGTATCACCGCGAGCTCTGAGACCCGGAAAACCAAAGCAAGTCGACCGAAGCCCTTGATGCCACCTACCCGTGTGGAGGTGTCAATTCAAACGGAAAAGTCACTTCCTGTGAAGAAGCCGATTGTGCAGATACTCGAGCAGGCCCCGACTGGGGTGCCACCGGTTCGTGGATCACACCACTCTGGATTTTGTTCGCATTGTGGACGATCGGGGGATGTAGGTGCGACGAAAAAAACGACGACAGTCAAAGACGAGGAAGACGAGAGAGTTCGTGAAAGGTCTCGAAAGCAAGCACTCGCTCGGCTGACGCGAGTGAACCCTCAGCGAGACAACCCCATCTTCGTGAATGTGCGGTATCCGTCGGAGCCGTCCGTGTTTCGACCGAAATCCACTTACACGACCGTATTTGGGAAGCCCCAAGTCAAACGTCGGTAGTACGTGGTACGTTGTGACAGGGTTGCGGGTGTCATAAGCCCAAAGGAGACGGCATTCTATATTTTCTACCTTGACGGATCGTTTTTATTTAGCCCTCGTGCCACCTGCCGCCGTCGTCGTTGCACACGGAACTCGCACCATTTTCCCCTCTGGACTTGCTCGTGAGTATGACGGACGCCTCTGGGATTGACTTCTCGGCGGGGGGAAAAGTCTCAAAGAAGGCGCCGCAGTTGGTCCGCGTCCATCCACGCTATGTCCGACTCCGTCAAGGCAGTGAGATCCGCTACCACATCAAGTTGATGCGACCGCCAAGCAAGGGCAAGGGCGTCACGATACACGTTTGTGTCGTGAACAACAAGTGCGGCATCAGTGTACATCCAGCGCAAGCCGTGATCACCGCAAGCGACTGGCGGCTACCGCGCGAAATAGCCATCTCCTGTGACCTGGATGCTGACATCCGAACGATACAGATCTACCACAAAATCCACGAAAACTACGACGACGTGTACAGCTCCGCCACCATCGTGCCGTCGGTGTTCGTGTCGGTTCTACAGAAGGAGGCTACGTTTTTGTTTGCGTTTGGATGCGGGCTGCATGGTCGGTTGGGCACAGCAGAAGAAGTCAACGCCAATATCCCGACTCCCTTCGCCTGCAAGTGGTTGCATCCTGTCCAGATCGCGTGTGGTAAGGCACACTCAGCAATCATTGACGTGTACTCCAACATTTATTGCTTCGGAAACAACGCAAACGGCCAACTTGGCCAGGGTGACAACAATCTCGAGCCCTCCAAGCTTCCTCTGCGCGTACCGACCGTCGGCGCATCTGCTATCCTGCAAGTCTCGTGTGGTGGCAATCACACGATGTGCATGACTACGGACGGGAAAATCTTCACGTGGGGAGACAACACTTACGGCCAGCTCGGCGTCGGTGTCAAGTCAGCCAAGCCGCGAGGAACACCGGCCAGGGTCGAGAAAGTAATCAACGTGCGAGCGCTCTTCTGCGGTGGAAACCAGTCGTTCCTGGTCACGTTGGATAATAACGTGCTGGCGGCAGGAAGCAACATCGCGGGTCAGCTTGGTCTCAGCGATCGCGTTGATCGCGCGACGTTTGAACGACTCCCGTTCTTCCGCAAGTTGTACGCTTCTGTGGCGTCCAATTCGCGTGAGCAGCTCACGCCTGCTGCTGCGGCATCCGCGATGCCATTTGGCGATGTGGAGCTGGCATGCGGGCTCTACCACACGATGGCTTTGTGCGGGAAACGCGTCTTCTCGTGGGGGAATGGTGATGACGGGCGTCTTGGACATGGCAATTACGATTCTTTCTTGGAGCCGACAGTCATTGAAGCTCTACGAGACGTATCGATCAAGCATATTGCGTGTGGTGGTCGCCACAGTGGAGCCATCTCTTCATCGGGCGATGTGTTCACGTGGGGAAGTGGGCAGTATGGCCAGTTGGGCCATGGAGTCGCCCGCAGCCGCCGCTTGCCAACCAAAGTGCGTCTCATGGTCAACAAGAACGCTGTGCAACTGTCGTTTGGCGAGTGGCATTCGATGGCTCTGAGTGAAGATGGAACACTGTTCGCGTGGGGTTTCGGCGAGGAAGGACAGCTTGGTCTTCCTGAAGACGCGAAGCAAAAGGTCACACGCGTTGTGCCGTTGCCAACAATCGTGAGCGCTATGTCTGGCACGGGAGCAACGACGATTCGATGTGGTGGTGCGCACACATTTGTCGTGAGTGTGCTCGAGTCTAGGCGCCCACAGCTCGCACAGCTGCACCGCAAAGCATCACGGAGAGAGATCCGAGAAGAAGTGACCAGAATTGCCACGCTAGAGAGACAGCGTTCACGAAAGAATCCATCTGAGCTGCTGAGTGATGAAACTCGAGAGCGAATCGAAGCGCAGACTGCCGAAGTCGAGAGGCTCATGGCTGCAGCGGCTCTGGAAACGGCAAAGCGAGGCCCAACTGCTCCGAAAGCAACGCGTCCGATCGCTCGAAAGGCGAAATCTGCCCGGCATTTCACTCATGATCACGCCGAGGAACCACACGAACGAGTGGATTTCTCGTGGAAAGACCGACCGATGACTTCCCGCACATCAGTGCGCAATGCGATGCGCCAAGAGATGCGTGTACTGTCGGAGATGAAGACACTTCTCTCACCGCGTGAGACACCACCGCCAACAGTGTCGGAACGTGCTCGATCTGCCAATCCAGCCTTCGTCTCGCCTCGGCTCAAACGACTCCACGAACAAATTGTGCATGCCAGCGATCCAGGAGTCGCCAGGGCCCGAGCACATACGCTGGTGAGCAGTCCCCTTACTGCGCGGCAAATCGGCGAAGCCGTCGATGCCGCGACCTGCGCGCTACTACATCCCCACGCAGCGGACACCAAGTCGCGAACGTCACGAATGGACGAAGTGGTCATCTCCGAAGAAGAGGACGGCGACGAACTGTCCGAGGGCGACGACGACGAAGGAGAGGACGCTCAGGAAGGTGAACGGTATGGTCTTTCGTCATTAAAGGCCGCAATTCGAGGCCGTGTGCGTGGATTGAGGGCAGGAGGGACGACGTTTGTCATGGAAGACGACTGATATTACGGTGGCGACAATGAAGTCCGGTAAAACTCGGCGAGGCGCGTTTCCAATCGAGCTGGTTCAATGGGCGGGACACCACGAGCCAGTACGCTTGATTCTATCAGAAGGTCAGGAGGAATAGCAGCATACGCTGGCAGGCTGCGCGTCTTAGCGGCCCGGATGGCATTTGCCATGGCGCCTACGGAGACACTGAAGATGGGGTCCTCCAGCGGCTGTAGTGGTGACGGCTGTGGCCGACTGATAACGTGTGGAGGAGCCATGAGCGGTCGAGGAGCGGGTCTCGCCATGACGTGAGGCGGCATGGGAACTGAGAAACCCACTGGCGGTGGTGGTGGTGGCGCATGTGCGACCGTGGGGCTGTTGAGATGAGACTTCTTCCACACAAAATAGTCGTGGAACGGAGCTCCTGGCGCCAGGAATGCAAATTCTGGGTTGTGGCGCTCCCTCTCACGCACGGTGTCTTCAAAGACGGCTCCATTGCGCGCGATAAACTCAATGAGGCGATCGATGCGTTGGCGTACGGCCTCAGGAACAGCCATGGGAGGGAAGGTGACGACTGGCCGAGGAGGCGGCGGATCCAACACAGCTGGAGAAGCCATTGGAGCAGCGCTGGCCACAGAAGACGGACGAGACATGGCGGCGATGGATGCCAAGCGTGCGGCTTCCTTGGCTCTTGCGATGCGCTCCTGGAACTGCCGCTCCATGTCGGTCGCTTGGGTCATTTTCGATGGAGCTTCCTCTAATGGATTGGTTTGACGGTGTAAAATACGGTGAATGAAATGAACGGTAAACTATTTAACGGGTTTACGGTATTGAGTAGTTGACCCGACCAGTGATTGACCACCGTCGACACTTAGAAGCGGTCTCCGCAGAGCTTAGTGCTGCTGTCCCAGTTGCACCAGAACCAGAACTGGCACGAGCCCTTGTCCTGCCACTTGCCACAGAACGTGACAGTCGTAGGCGCTGGCGTTGGGGCAGGCGTAGGAGCTGGCGTCGGTGCACCGTAGTTGGTGCTGGGGTAGGAGCTGGTGTTGGCGCCACCGTTGTTGGGGCTGGAGTTGGAGCCACGGTGGTAGGAGCTGGGGTCGGAGCCACCGCCGTTGGCACAGGCGTCGGGGCGGCAGTAGCATGGTAGCCAGCGTACGCACTGAACACTTTCAGGCGGCCGTAGCCGTAGTGGTAGTTGGGGAAGACAGTCTCCTTGATGTCTCCGCACGTGTCATTGCCACCACGACCAGAGGACAGCGTCGAGTTGAAGTTGCTCTGGTCTGTCGTCGAGGTCAGGAGCGAGTACACTTGGTCGTACTTGAGCGTGGGCTGCGCGCTGAGGATCAGCGCAATGGCACCAGTGACGTGTGGCGCGGCCATGCTCGTCCCCGACTTGGTCGCGATCGCGATGTCCGACGTGTTGGTCGACGACACAACGTACAAGCCAGGGGCGGAGATGTCATGCTTGAGGATGCCGCTGACCACTGGGCCATGGCTAGAGAAATACGCCAGCGTCTCGTTCGCGCTCGTTGCGCCGACACCAATGACATTCGGGTAGTCCCCTGGAGAGCCCGCGGTGCCACAGTGCGGTCCTGAGTTACCCTGCGAGAAGACCGGGATCATACCAGCGGCCTGCCAGGCATCCACGACTGGCTGGAACCACGGGCGACCGCCATTGCCACCCCATGAGTTGTTGATCACATGCGGAGCCTTGGAGCAGTCCTTGTTCTCGCCCTTGGTGTCAGTTGGGCAGGTCATGAACTCGCCACACTTGACCAGGTTGAACTCCGGACATGCTGATGGACAACCGAGGCAAGCGATCCACTTAGCCCCAGGGGCGACGCCGTAGCAATTCGATCCGGCGATCGTACCCATGGTATACGTGCCGTGGCTGTGAGGGTCATACGGCGTGTCGGTCTCGTAGTCGGGATCGTACCAGTTGTACGACTCACGCATGTTGTTCTTCAGAATCTAGTGCGTGTAGCGGACACCCGTGTCGGTCGTGGCAACCACGATGTTCTGGCCGATGTTCCCATCGCCCCAGACCTTGGTCGCTTGGATCTTGTCGACACCCCACTGGATCGTGTTCACGTCGATCTCCGACGCGGCTTCGCTCGCCTGCGGGACGGAGAGTTCAGCGACCTCTGCTCACGGATGAGCTCCACTTCTCCAAGAGCTGCCAGCTTCTCCACGAGCTCAAACGTGGCTCCGTTGAAGATGCGAGAGTTGGTCGACCACGAGCGGTGCTGGGCCTCAAAGAGCGGCTGCGCACTAGCAGCTTCCAGCGACAGGATGGTGTCAATGCCCTTTTGACTCTCCAGTGCGATCGTATCGAGGCTGGAAACGAGCGACTCAATCTTCTGGCCACGCGTGGCGAACGTCGCGGCCTCGAGTTTCTTGTACACCTCCGTTGGCTTGGTCTTCATCACGACCACGATGTCGGCCTTGCCAGTCTCCTGGAGCTGGCGGTGGACGCCGTGGTGGACAAGCGAAGCCGCATCGACCGACGCGGCAGCAACGACCACGGCGGCGACGGTGGCGAGGGTGAGGCGTCGTGTGAGCTGGACTTGTGCTGGACTCGGCGAAATCGCGAACGCGTAAGCTGTGTGTGGGTTTCGAAGCTTGGACTCCCATGAATCCACGGGGAGCCTCGTGATACAGTACACAGATACAGTGAGCCATTGGACATGAGGAGGTCCGCGATTCGCGATCAGCCCTCCATGATACTCCCGCTTTCACTGAAGATTGGACTGAATGACGTGTGCATCTTCGAAAAGCTCGTCTCGATGGGGGCAAGCAAGCAAGTGAGCCCGGCTTTGGCTGAGCTGACACAACCGATCTGATAATATGTCGGCTCCCGCTGATCCTATAAGCGCATAGCCCGATCGTAGCGTGGGCTGACTAAATAGCTGAGGGCAGAGGGATACTAGTATGTACGATACAACGAACTGGACTTTGATATGTGTCCTTCTAGCGAAGTTTTACAAGTAGGAAGACACTGCATCTCCCTCGTCTACCACTGCTAACGATGCTTAGAAGCGGTCGCCGCAGAGCTTGGTGTTCTTGTCCCAGTTGCACCAGAACCAGAACTGGCATGAGCCCTTGTCCTGCCACTTGCCACAGAACGTTGGTGGCGACGTAGGCGCAGGCGTTGGAGCTGGGGTAGGAGCTGGCGTAGGAGCCTGCGTTGGAGCGGCCGTGGTGGGAGCTGGCGTCGGTGCCGACGTTGGCGCAGCGGTGGTAGGAGCTGGGGTCGGAGCCACGGTGGTAGGAGCTGGCGTCGTTGGCGCTGGGGTGGCGCGGTAGCCCGCGTACGCGCTGAAAATGTTGAGGCGACCGTGGCCATAGTGGTTGTTCGGGAAGACATCCTCCTTGATCGCACCACACGTGTCCTGACCACCACGGCGAGGCGAGAGCACGGATCCAAAGTTGCTCTGGTCGGTCGTCTTGGTCAGGCGCGAGTACACATCCGCGTACTTGAGCGTTGGCTCAGCGCTGAGGAGCAAAGCGATAGCACCCGTCACGTGAGGAGCCGCCATACTCGTACCAGAGATGTTCTTGTACTCCGTGTCCGTGCCATTCCACGAGGACATGACGTAGAGGCCTGGGGCCGAGATGTCTGGCTTCATCAAACCGCTGACGGCTGGACCGCGGCTCGAGAAGTAGGCCAGCGTGTCGTTGGAGCCCATGGCACCGACACCGATGACATTCGGGTAGTCCCCTGGAGAGCCCGCAGTGCTACAGTTAGCCCCCGAGTTGCCCTGCGAGAAGACCGGGATGATACCAGCCGCCTGCCAGGCATCCACTACGGGCTGGTAGTACGAGCGGCCACCGCTGCCTCCCCACGAGTTGTTGATCACGTGCGGAGCCTTGGAGCAGTCCTTGTTCTCGCCCTTGGTGTCAGTCGGGCAGGTCATAAACTCACCACACTTGACCAGGTTGAACTCCGGGCACGACGCTGGGCAGCCCAGACAGGCGATCCACTTGGCACCAGGGGCGACACCGTAGCCCTTGGCACCAGCAATAGTACCCATGGTGTGCGTACCGTGGCCGTTCTTATCGAATGGCTTGTCGGTCTGGTTGTCTGGGTCGTACCAGCTGTAGTTCTCACGGAAGTTTGCCTTCACGATGTCATGGGTGTAACGGACGCCGGTATCAATGTTAGCAACAACGATACCCTGGCCAATGTTTCCGTCTTCCCAGACCTTGGTCGCTTGGATCTTGCTAACACCCCACTGGATCGTGTTCAGGTCGATCTGCGAGCTGGCAGCAGCAATCTCTGGCTTGGAGATCTCCGCCACTTCCTGCTCACGGATGAGCTCGACTTCACCGAGTGCCGCCAGCTTCTCCACGAGCTCGAACGACGCGCCGTTGAAGTAGCGCGAGTTCGTCGACCACGAGCGGTGTTGAGCCTCGAACAGAGGCGCCGATGAGGCCTCCGTCATAAGCAGAGCATCGATGCCCTTCTGCGAATCCTTCGCGAACGAGTCGAGAGAGTTCACGAGCGACTCAATCTTCTGGCCACGCGTGGCGAACGTCGCAGCCTCGAGCTTCTTGTACGCCTCCGTCGGCTTGGTCTTCATCACGACCACGATGTTGGCCTTGCCAGTCTCCTGGAGCTGGCGGTTGACACCGTGGTGCACGCGCGGGGCGGCATCGACCGACGCAGCGGCGACGACCACAGCGGCGACAGTCGCGAGAGTCAGGCGGATGTTCATCGTGTGAGCTGGACTTGATGCTTGAGCTGAACGAGGCAAAACCGATTGTGATCTCTCCTGGTCATCGAGCCAGGGGGTCTGGTCCCGTCCAGGGAGACGAAGAGGCCTTGTAGACGCACATGAGCCCTGGTCTGGTTCCAATCGAACCCGCACAAAGTGGGAGCCGAGGCCAGGCCAGAGTGTGGCCAAGAGTCGGCGCAGCCGGGCTGGGTTCCAGAAAATGCTGCCTGCAGTGCAGCAGTGACGTGGTCTGGGCGGCCAACTGTGGGCAGCGTGTGAGAGGCAAGTGAGAACGGAAGTGGGTGGCTCGATTACCGAAGGAAAGAGTGTCGACGGAAGGGTGGAGCTGGTCTGAGACCGAGCAGACGAGACGGCTTTCCAATTGTACATAGCCGATCCAGTTCAATTTGGCAGTTCCAACTTATCAGTCATAAAAAGGTCTCCATCAAACAGAATGACAAGCGTTGCCAAATGAGGGTGAGCTTCCTGCTGGTTTTAAAAGGATAACACTCTACCAGTGGCACCCTAAATTAGCAACTATGGTCGTCAATACGTATTGCGGGAATCGAACCAGCCGCTCGTTGTTCTCAGAAAGACAGTGGCATGCCTTTTCTATGTGCAGGAAGACCAGGACCTTCCAACCAAGACGACCCGCGGAACCCAAAGCTTGGGCAAGCTTTGGGTTGTGCAGGTTTTCCTGGTCGCTGCGGAATGGAACAGGGCTGTAGGCTACCGTTCCTACTGCTCTCGTGCAGCGGAGTCGAGCCCTGACTGAACCATGGAATTCAGACTGGAAACAAGCCACTCACCCAACTGGAGTGCGTCTGAATACTGTACGCCCTGTGCAGTATGGAGACTAGAATTATGACACTTTATCTGTCGGTTTACATCCCAAGTTCAAGCTTCCAACTGCAAGACTCAACGTTCGAAGTTCATGATGCTGGTCAAACTCCGTTGCAGTAGAAGCCGACGCACTTCATGGCGTGTACACGCCACTGATGACCCTGTACAAGTTGCACGTCCCCCGGATCTCTGGTGTCAGAAAAATCTTGTGTGGGATGTTAGATTCGTCCACGAGCGGAGCCAAGCATGGGAACGACTCGCTCATGGGTGTTGCAGGACAATTTGTATCCTCAAGAGGCTGATCGCTTCTTCCACAAGGGCGATTAGGCCTGCATCTACTGTAAATGAAACCTGTAAGCCTCAATTCCACTTCTCACGCGAGTCACCGACGGATCAAGAAGCTATCACGCTGTGTGTTTGGGAAAGGAGCATTGAGTAAGAAAGAGCAAGGAGATTGCACCGAGTCTCAGCAGTTGGAATTCAATACACTAACTTCACTTAGCAGGCAAGACTGAGCTTAGAAACGGGCCCCACAGAGCTTGGTGTTCTTGTCCCAGTTGCACCAGAGCCAGAACTGGCATGAGCCCTTGTCCTGCCACTTGCCACAGAACGTTGGTGGCGATGTAGGTGCTGGCGTTGGGG
>JAADVL010000621.1:0-19501 GCA_023334995.1 Pythium sukuiense | reverse complement strand
TGGCCGGAGAACAAGTGAAGGCTATGAAGTGGAACGGAAACGAAGACGAGGACGAGGGCAGAAGTCCCTTCTGTCGCGTGCGTCGTGTCGGACGGTTCTGATTCAGCGAGAGGCACCTTGGCCCCTGCTGCCACCGCGATGTGCACGCGGACTTGTATGGCATGATAGTGTAGAGTAGCGTCGTATTCTATTGATTGCAGTCAATTGGCAACCATCAGTAACCGATACCAGATACTATGTAACTGGTTGCCATGCGACGCTTCGTTGGATCCGCCGATCTATCGGATCCTCACGGTCTCACTTACGAAAAGCAGTCTCCACGATGGCCACGACGCCTGTAGAGACCGCCGATAGCGATGGCACCGTGGATACGTCGCCTATCGACATGATGGAGAAGATGGCAGCCGCGCGCTCGGCGTCCATGACAGTCGAGGAGACGAACCAAGACCCTTCGGGGGATGAGACCGTGGCACTGACGGACGAGGGCGTGGAGGCGATGCTGGCGATGATGAAGCAGTCGTCCAAGCAGCTTGATGAGATTCTCCAGCAGCTCTGTGAGGCGGAAGCGACGCCAGAAGAAGAAGAGAATGAGCAAGCGGATGGTGAGCGGGTTCTTGAGCCTGTCGTGGAGCTCAAGGAGGCCCGGAATGTAGCCGTGGAGTCGTATTTCGAAGCGATTATCGCGAGCTTTGACGGGGAGAAGACACACAACGCCAAGTTTTTCCGTCACGAAGCGTTACGTGAGTTGCTGGGCGGCGATGCCGCTCCTATCCAGATCGACGGCTCCACGTTTGAAGGCCTTGCGACGGATGTAACGGTTCTGTTTGGGCAGCCTGCGAATGCATTCGAGCCAGTAGCTCACGCAGGCGAGAGCTCTCTCTTGGACGGCTCCGAACTGACGTGGGAGACCGTGGATATGCAAACGCTCGCGCAGTTCCACGAGAAATTGACCGAGTCTCTCACACGAGTCGACCCCCTCATCCCCGAGGAGCTAGCTTCAGCTATTACTTCCAAGCTGCTGGACCAGTTGAGCTCACATGATTGTATCCTCCCTGCTATCCAAACGGCGTTTCCTCCCGATCGAGTAGACGCGAGTACAGTCGTGGAGTGGCGTCGTGGCAATCGCATCTGCAAGGTCCACGCCGAGGAACGCGCCTGGCGACGGCAGTGGGGTCTCCAGGTCGTAATGTCTGTTGACTGTGTGGCGCGAGCACAGGCGTTGAGTGCTACAGCTCCGGCTTCAGAGGCTCAACTCGGCCCAGCACTGAGCTGTGTAACGACCAGCTGCGTCTTCATTCCCAAGAAAGCCTACGCCTCACTGGACTCGGGCAGCCTGGAAGTCTCGACGACTCTCAAGATCTCACTGTTGGGAGAGACGGTGGTCAAAGACACTGGCAAAACAACAACGGAGGCAGCCTTGGAGGAGACTGCTGCGCTCCCAGAGCTGCTGGCTGTGTATCACTATGGCGGCCACTCGACCATGGGCTCGGACTCGGACATTGCCGCTTCGACCCCAGCTCTGTTTGACTCGACCCGCGGCTTCCAGAAGCTCCAAATCAACACGGTACGTTGTCAACCGACCCTAGAAGGAGTTTAAAACGCCATCCGACTGACGGAGCTGTCCATTTCCATAGCCACTTCCTCGAAACCGGATCATTCAGGCCGCCTGTGGTCGATTTCACACGCTTCTTCTGAACGATTTGGGTCTCGTCTTCTCCTACGGCCAAGCGATGGACGGCTGCCTCGGCCATGGAGACGCCTTCGGCCAGGCGGACGCATTGGTGTCTGAGCCCAAGCTCATCGAGTTCTTTTTCGACAAAGCAATCGTCGTGAAAAGCGTCGCGTGTGGTGGTGACGACCTCACGGGCTTCCACTCGGCGGCTGTCACTCGAGACGGAGCTGTGTATACATGGGGCGTGGGCATCGCCCTGGGACTTGGATCTGTGAAAAGCAAGAGCCTGCCAGAGCTCGTCAAGATGCCTTTGTCAACTCCAACGGGCGATGGAGATCCAGCGGTGTCTCCTCCAGTTAACGCAGTCGACTCCATCGCGTGTGGCAGTGGGTTTTGTGTGGCTGTTGCGACTGATAGCAGCGCGTTTGCATGGGGCAAGTGGAGCGACGGGCGCCTTGGACTCGGCCCAATACCAATCATTAACAGATCGTCCCGCCTCCACGGAAGCCACCGCCAGCTTCAGCGTTTCCAGTTGTATCCAAAGCGCCTAGCAGCTGAGCATGGACGATGGAACAAGATCAGCTGCGGCGACGCCCACTGTATCGGTCTCAGTCGTGATGGCCGTGTGCTTGCGTGGGGATGTGGACGCCAAGGACAACTCGGCTTGGGAGACGGATGTTCAGCCATGATGCCAGTGCTCGTACCCAGCCTCGCTAAAGCTTCGTGGCGAGATGTGGCAGCGGGGCAAGACTGGAGCATGGCAGTCGATGACCACGGAGCCGCTTGGTCGTGGGGTGCCTGCGGTGGCGCCGTCCTGGGCCAATTCAGTGGAGAGGACGCAGACAAGAGCGCCACTGTGGCCGAAATCTTGCTTCAAAAGCAGCACCAACTTCACCAGCAGCAACACCAGTCGTCCAAAGACACAAGCCGCTTGACTCTTCCTCGATTCCAATGGCTGCGTCCACGCCCGATCCCTTCTCTCGCTCATGGTGACGTCTCGATTCGAAGGATTGACGCGGGTGCTCGCCATGCTGCCGCTGTGTCGATGCAAGGCGATCTGTACGTGTGGGGAAGTCCGGCGCAGGGCCTCCAGAGCCAGCCAACGCTCGTGAAATCCACTGAGATGCAGGGCGCGAGCGCTGAGCAGGTCTTCTGTGGTGGCAGTCAGATCATCGCTGTCACGTCGGGCAGCTTCCTGGCGCGAGACCTTCAGCAACTGCACAGTGCGTTGCTCGAAGCGAATGACGCGGCAACCAGCCAGCAAAGCAAAGAATCCGAGCCACGAAACACGCGAGCTGCAAGTGGAGCTGACGTTGTGCTGCTTGTGGGCGGTGGCCACGTGCTGTTCGCTCACAAGCTCGTGCTCGCACGCCGCAGCTCCGTGCTTCGAGAGCTCGTCCTGAACGAAGAATCCGATACGACCAGCGCCACACAGCGACCAATGACAGAGCTGCTACTGCCTCAACTTCGAGTGGACATTGCTCGCATCCTGCTTGAGTTCCTGTACACCGACAATCTCACCAAGTCGCTGGACCCGCGGTCTCATATCATTCGTGATGTGCTCCGTGCGGCTCGCCAGTACAAGATCCCACGTCTCGTTCGTATCTGTCAAGAACGGATCATGAGCGCGTCGTACGCGCCCTTGGAGACGCTGCTGGAGGACCTGGAAGACGTCGAAAATGACGACGAAGAGCTGGACGGACAAGCCCACGCACTGAACGACGACCTCGCGTTTGCGTTTGGCGATTCCACGTGGGCCGACGTGAGCATCGTGGCTGAGAACCGGTCGATAACAGCGCACAGCTGCATGTTGATCGCTCGTAGTGAGTACTTCCGTGCTCTCCTGGCGTTTGGAGATCAGCAGCAGTCGCCACAACTGAGACCACCAGCACGCACGCGTGAGATCGCTGTTGAGGAGTCGTCCTTGGGCATGCTGCGAGTGCTGCGGTTCATCTACAATGACGAGCTCACCACACGGGCTGCAGCCGATGAAGAGGAGGAGGAAGACGTGACCGAGAGACTGCTGGAAGACCTCATCGCAGCCGACAAGTACGGGCTTGTGCGCATGAAGAGGCTCTGTGAGCACCACATCACACTCACGCCAGCCAACTGCGTGGACGTGCTGGTCGTCGCAGACTTGGTCCACGCCCAGCACCTCAAGCAGCTCGCGCTCCGGTTCCTCCAGACGCATCTCCATGTCCTCACGACCAATTCCGCCTCATCAACTACTGGGTCCGTGGTACAGCGGCTTGCGATGGAGTTCCCACACTTGCTCACGGAGCTCCACGAGTACACGCAGCAGCACACGCAGCAGCAAATGCTGCTTCGCGACTGGCAGAAGCAGCTCGAGGCCCAGTGGCGCCAACACCAAGACGCACAGGCCAAGCAGTGGCAAGCCAAGCAGGCAGAGAACCGCTTCCCATGGGTGCCATTGATCCTGGCGCTGGTGTTCGCGACGCTGTATCTCACAATGATGAACGCCCACGAGTCGGACTACCCGATCGTGCCGGCGATCAACATGGCCGTGCTTGGTGGCCTAGTCTCGCTGGCGTTCCTAGGCAAACTGTGAGAATCAATGCAACACAGCCATCGTTTCGTACCGTCTCCTCATTACATGTGCTCACTCTGTCTAGTGGTCCTTCTTCTCTGGCTCCTCAACCGACGGCTCAGCCTCCTCGGCATCCTCCGCCTCCTTGAAACCGGCAGGCTTCATGCGCTGGAGCTTCTCTAACCAAGACATGGCGCTGCCGCTGGCGGCCGACGGGTCGAACGCCGCACGCGCGGTCACGTGGTCCGACGTGTACACGAACACGTCCTCCTTGAGCTTGTCCTCGAAGTTCTCGGCCGTGATCCAGCTGTCGCTCTGGTCCTTGAGAGTCTCGACGAGCGCCTGGCGACGGGCCTCGACCTCGGCGTTGCGCGCCTCACGCACGAGCACCTTCTCCTCAAAGTATTGTCGGACCTTCTCCTCGTGGAGCTCCTTCTCACGCGCCACTTCGGCGGCACGGATGGCCTGCTGCTGGCGCTTGATCTCCAAACGCGCAGCCTTCTCCTTCATGATCTTCAAGCGCTGCGCCCTATTCAAACGCATCATAATCCAGTCAGTTTACCATACAAACAAGCGAACACGACCGGCTTCCAAAGAGCTACGCTAACGTACTCGGCATCACGCGCGAGCTGCTCCTTGCGGCGCGCGACCTCGTCGATGAACTGCGCGCGCAGCACCTTCACTTCTGCCCGATACGCACGACGCGACTTCACGAAGCTGTAGTCGTCGTCGCTGGAGGCCGTGGCCGTGGCCGCCGTCGAGAGCTGTTCGAAGAGTAGGAGAAAGGCGGACCCAAATCCAAGCGTTTTTGTCAGTCAAGTGCCACGCAAAATACACGGATGGACGCGCAATTGCAAGCGCTATGCAGCTACACATACCGCGCGCGCCACGGGGGCCTGCTTGGTCGCCGAAACGGCGCTGGCGCACGCCACTCGCACGATCATCATGCTCGCCATTCTCGCCCACACACTGCGTCGCTCCTGTCACAAGGTCGCGCTCCGCCGCCGGACGTTGGCAATCCAAGCCCAACCAGTCGATTCCGAGATATGATTGGATGAAAATCAACACAATTCATTTTTGAATTGGAATCAAGGGTAACTTAACCGGAACCGAAAGTTGACTTGTATGCGACGTGGTGGGGAAACACATTCGCTTGGTCCACGTCCCACGAAGAGCTCAAGTTGAAAATGCGACCCGTGGCGTGGAAGTTTGCCAAGCCCGTGCAGCCGGTGCTGGTGCGCAAGCCGCCGCAGCAGGAGCTCAAGTATGTGGAGCCGCTCAAGCGCCAGCGCAAGACCATTTTGGTGGATGGGAACAACGTCTTGTACCACTTCTACAACCCTCTCAGTGCACTGGATCGGTGCGTTTGAGTCGCCTTTCTCACGCTGTTTGGCGATGAAAACACTCACCAATAGAGTTCTTGTGACTGTAGTGATGGACAGCAGACAGCGTCGATCCAGGCCATGTTTGGGCTCCTCAAGCGGCTCGACAGCATGCACAAGCCGCATCATATCTGTGTGTTTTTCGACCGGCCGAAGCAGACGACGGCACGCAAGCTCATTGATCCGATGTACAAGAGCAACCGCCGCCCGACGCCAACGGCGTTGCGCACACAATTGCAGTCGGTGACCAACTTGTTGGAGTCGGCGAAAGTCAACTGCATCCCGTGTGTGGGCATCGAGGCCGACGACCTGATTGCATCCTACAGCAAGAAGCTGCATGGCGACGGCTACGATGTGTTGATCGTATCAAATGACAACGACTTCCTGCAGCTCACACGAGGAGAGCCAACTGCTAAGAAGACTTCTGCTGATGCAGTCGGAGACAAGGACGCGAAGGAAGCAGAGAAGGACTCTGTGGGCTTACCAGACAGCACGAACTGTGTTGAGATCTACCAGATGAACAAGCGTCGCTACCTGCGAGAACGCCACATCCGCAGCCGCTTCAGCGTGGCGCCATGGCAGCTTCCTGATTTCTTCTCACTGTGTGGCATTGGCTGGGGGAAGCTTCCACGTGTTGAAGGCATGACCGACGAACTGGCCGTGGAGCTGCTCACTAAGTACGGCACGTTGCATGGGCTGTTGCGCAACCTCAATGATATTGAGGACGCACAGCTCCGCAAGACCCTCAAGCTGACCATCAGCCATGTCGAGACGTCATACCGCATCGCCAAACTCGTCAGTGACTACGAGTTACCCACAAGCGTCGATGACCTCGTGAGTCCCGACCTCTTGCAACTACCCGAACTGGCCGCAGTGGCAGAACCATAAGAGAAGCAACGATTCCCCAACAAAACTTGACCGAAAGAACTTTTCAATGTGCACGATAAGCAGGCATGGATACTAATTCGTATCGCGCGAGAAGGTGGCCAGACTCGGACCCACAATAATATTAAAGTACTTTGAAGTAGGTATTATTTCCAAGTATGCGAACCGTGAAACAGTCATACTCAACAGGTCCATGCTCTCGCATTTTCCCCAGAATAACCACCCACGCTTCTCTTTCATCTCCTCCATTGAGAGGTGGTTTGGTGGTTCCATTTTGATGGTGGCTCTCTCCTGGTCCCACATGACATTGGCAGCAAAAACCGATTAAATACCGGTTTTCACTCTTCTTCGCGCAACCTTCGCGCGACCTCTGTCTGCCTCCTCCATGCAAGTGCTGATCTGTTGGGCGAAGAGAGCGTCGGAGGCAGTTAGCATCCATCCGCAGGACCTCCCCCCAAGAGACTTGGCGATGGCGGAGATGCACGCAGAGGACGAGAAGCTGCAGGAGATGGAGCGCAAGAAGGCGCTGCTGGTGTACAAGAGCAACCAGCACTCGGCGTCCGACGACGACGACGAAGAGGACGAAGAGGAGGAGACGGCGAGCGTGGAGGACGATGGTGATGACGAGGAGGACGCGCGCTCGGTCCGCAGCGAAGCCGTGAGTGTGGAGGAGGAGGAGGAGCTCCACGAGGAGGAGGAGGATGAAGAGGAGGACGAGGAGGACATGGAGGTGGACGAAGACGAAGTCCAAGTGGAGAAGGACGACGACGAGTCGGTGAACGCTCCGTCGGACGACGATCTGGACAGCACGGCGACGCCTCGTCACGACACAGAGGACGAAGAGGAGGAGGATGTCGTGATGGAGGACGACACAGAGGACTCGGCCACGGAGAGCAAGGTCAGTCAGCATCAGGGCGAAGGCAAGGCCTCGAGCGGTGGCGGCGCGGCCAAGCCAGCGGCGTCCGCGGGAGGAGTGACGGCGTCGTCCGGGTCGAAGCTCAATGTGGAGGAGATCATCGCCGCGAGACGGCGCACTGGCGCCAGGAAGGAGTGTGAGGTGTGCCACGAAGGCCGGAACGGCCGCCGAGCCATGCTGTGTGCGAGCTGTAAGACGATGTACCACTCGAGCTGCTACCGCAAGAAGTACTCGAAGCTGATCACGGCCATGGGCAAGCAGTGGTTCTGTCCGGACTGCGAGCCAGCCAAGCCCGCATCGCCTGAGAAAGCCGGTGACGGATCGACGCCGCGGAAAAAGAAGGGAGCGGCTCACGATGAAAGCCGACCGAAGCTCAGCGCCAAGGAGCTCAAGAGCTCGCGTGGATTGAAGGGCGCAGCACTGGCCAAGGGACACCGTGATGGCTCAGGCGTGGCGTTCCTCCCGTCATCGTTGCTGCCAGGGGACGGCCACATTTCCTCGGGTATCTCCGGCGCGAACCTGCTCGACCAAGAGCTCAAGCGAGTGACAGAGATCGCGATGCGTAGTGGCCGCAAGGTGAACGCGCTGATCGTCGAGCGCACTGACGAGATGCTGTTTGTGACCCAGTCCATGACAGCGGAGATTGAGGATGTGCTGGGGTCTGCGAGGGCGAAGAAGGCTCCGTCGAGCCGCAGTATTCTCCACCACGACGAGGCTTCGTCAGGCACGGGCCCTCTGCCACCGCTCTCGGCACTGACGATGATGTCCTCCTCGTCAGACAGTGCTGGTGGGCTCCAAAACGGCCAGGACCAGTCACGAGAAGTGGAAGCCAGAGACACAGTGCTGCGGTCACTCCATGAAGGTCTCTTCTCGCTGAAGAACATGCTCGAGCAGCTGCAAGTGATGGGCATCCAGAGTGAAGTCGATCTCATCCGCGATATCAAGGTGCCGCCAGTGAAGGAAGAACCCAAGGCAACGACCGCCACCACCACGACTAGCACCCGTAAGAGCTCGAGTGGTGCTGCTGCTGCCCGCACGGCTGCCGCTCTGAGTGCAGCCGCCAAGCGGGAGGCGAAGCCAGGTGCGAGCCGACTGTACTCGGCGAAGCAGATCCAGAAGCTCGAAGAATGGTACCAGAAGTCATCACGACCGGAATCAAGCGAGATCCAAACAATGTACCGCATTATCAACAGCCCCGAGTACGCCGACAAGGAGCTGCAGCCGGACGGCATCTCGGTCAAGCAGATCCGTATTTGGTTCGATAACCGCCGCGCGAAGGAGCGTCTCGACTACATGCGTCTCAAGATGAAGGATATCTCGACTGCGGATATGGATGCCGAGGATGTGAAGCGTATGAAGGCTGCGTACATTGACGAAGCGAAGGAAGTCCTGGAGGCTCGCGTGTCGCGATTGAAAGAAAATGGCAAGACCGTGCCGTTGATCGATGAGGCGGACACACTGCTGCTGCAAAGTTCCGAGCGCCCGCTGCCGATGAGTAAGAGCACGAAGGCCTCACCTGCGTCGAAGACTGGCGGCGGATTGGCGTCATTCTCCAGTAAGGACGAGAAGTCGTCGACGAGCAACCAAAAGAAGCGTATCCGTATCGACTATGTGGCCTCTGTGCGTAAGGCAGTGAAGGACGCGCGCGATGCTGGCAAGTCCGAAGACGAGATCAAGCTGATCAAGACTGCTGCGATCGAGCGTGCTCGCGAGCGCCTCCATGTTCCGTACAAGAATGCGCGTCTGGGCCCAACGAAGCCTCTGGGCAAGGAAGAAGTGACGCACGTGAAGATGACAATGCTCAAGCTGCTGGAAGAAGACGCCCCCGCTGAAGAATTGACTGATGTGGTTGAGTTACTGCTCTCTGTGATCATCCCGCGTGACACGCTGGTGGAATCGCAGCTGCATCGCCAACTGGGTCTCGTGCTCAAGGCCCATAAGGACAACAAGGAACTGGTGAAGCAGACCAACAAGCTTCTGGACGAGTTCAACACAATCATCGAGAAGGGCGACGATGCGACTTTGTACGACGATGAAGCCTCTGTGAGTGGCGGTCTACCGCTTGGGGACGAGGACAAGGCAAAGAGCAAGAAGAAGCCCAAGAAGGACTCGACCAACCTGCTACTTAGTGTGGATTCCGAGTCGCTTCCAGGCACGCCAGGCGCGTCGCCAGACTCTCCTGGGGCATCTCCGGATGCCCGCAAGGCCCGTGTGAAGTTCTCGCGTGACCAGTTGATGAAGCTCGAGCGGCATTTCCACAAGGAGGACACGCCTAGCAAGAAGAACCTGGAAAAGCTGTCCAAGAAGCTCAATGAAATTGCGGCTCGTGATCCGGCCTGCGAAGGCCAAGACCGGATCGACTACAAACAGATTCGAAGCTGGTTCTACAAGCGCCGCTCTACGAACCAGCCACCGCAGGCTCTTTCGCAGGCCGATCTCCGTGAAATCGAGTTGGCCGGCCCCGAGTCATCGTCGTCGAGTGCGAGTGAAACGGAGAGCGACAGTAACGACGAAGCGCCAGCAACTCCAGCTCGTAGCAGCTCGAAGAGCAGCAAGAGCTCCAAGGAAAAGACTCCTGCTGCGCCTAAGCGCAAGGCTTCTGATGACAAACCGGCTACAAGCAAACGGCAAAGGAAGACCGATGGCGCGTCTTCGGAGGCGAAGCCGCCAGCCCGCGTATCCAAGAAGGAGGCTGCAGCTGCTGCAAGCGCTGCAGGTGCTGCCGCTGCCGCTGCTGCGGCTGGAAAGCAGCACTCTGGTCGCATTTTCAACGTGAAGCAGCTTGCGACGATCATCGAGGAGTATGAGAAGAATCCACGGCCGACGGTGGAGCGACTGGAAGAGCTCCAGCGAATCCTGAACCAGGACGACCACGCGGACGACAACTTCGTGAACCCGCTGGGCGTGACCAAGCGCCAGATCAAGACATGGTTTTCGAACCGGAGAGCCAAGGAGCGATTGGAGGTGATCCGTATGAAGGTCCAGACCACAGACAGCGGTGCCAAGGGCAAGGCTTCGTCCAAGTCGAAGAAGGGATCGGCTGCTGCGAAGAACGACAGCGGTGCGTCGGGCAGTGACGACGATGCGGGTGACGATGATGACGACATGGAAGACGACCACCCCATCATGAAACCAGCCAAGGCGGCGACATCGGCGTCTTCTAGTGCGAAGAAGGAGCTGTTCACTGCGTCGAGCGACGCAGCTGCCAGTCGCCACATCAGCGACGATGATCTCAGCGACGATAACGACGACGACGATGACGACGATGTCGATATGGGCAGCGACGATGATGACGACGATGTGGAGAAGGACAGCGATGACGATAACGATGACAAGGACAGTGACGACGACGATGACGATGACGACGACAGCGACGACGACGTCGACGACACGGAAGACTAGTAGAAAGATACAGAGACGTCCTGTCGGGTCACATGGTGCTTGCAATACGACTTATGAAACCATGCTGTTATAATACTTCAACAAAACATAACTTGAGTAGGGGGATGGAGATGATTCACACAATGGCTGGTTTTGTATTTCTAGGAGAGACTACGGTGGGCTTGGGTGGCGAGTGCGGTCCTCGCCATAACTATATTGAATGCTCGTGGGGTTGACTGATTCCTGTTGCTGGTAGGCGACGAGTGGTTGGAGGCTCATGAGGACGAAGACGCTTGCATGTGGTCGGAATAAATACGAAAAAATGACGTCGCCGCTCTAGGCGCAGTCCGAGAGTGGGAACGAGAACGACCACGAGTTGCCCACCGCCGAGTCGCTCCAGCGCGAGTCCTCTTCAAGCAGCCAGTCGCGCAGCGTGCAGCGAGAGTTGCTGGCCGAGGCAGTGGCCTGAGCCAACGAGGGCAAAGTCGATGTTGCGAGCGAAGGTAGCGACACGTTGGCTGAGACCTTGGTTGTAGGACCGAGGATTTCACTGAGTGTGGCTGAGAACTGCGAGGTCTGCTTGGCAAAGTCGGCGATCAACGCCTTGTCGAGCACATCCATAAAAGTGGGGGCTTCTTCTTCGCGCCACTCATCGAAACTGAGCGGCGACACGGCACCAACTGACGCGTCTTTTGGACCTTGACCGGAAGGCTTGAGTTGCACAACCATTTCCATGTCGACCGCAACTGAGGGGCGAGCGATTCCAACTGACACGGAGACTGCTGGCTCGAGCGTTGGCGCCACAGGCTGCGGCGTGAACTTTGGTGATGCGGCTTCGATCTTGATGACTGTCGCTGGCACTGGAGGAGGCGGAGCTGTCGCGAGCTGCACGGGCGACTCCGGTTCCGAGCGTTCCTTCACAGGGGACGGCACTGGCGACTCGAGCAGCACAAGAGCCGTCGAGAACTCGACGCGCTGGTTGATCTTGTTGGCAAACTTGAGGAACTCGCGGATCCAGTAGTCGGCCTCAGCGGCCTTGAGTTCCTGGATGTTCATCGAGTAGCCGAATTTGCATCGGTACTGGATGTGCCAATAGAAGTGGTTGCGCAGACTCGAGATGCGCTTTTGCATCTTGGTGTGTAAGTTGTAGCAGTAGCTCTTGTTGCGCTGGTAGAAAAAATTCTGCTTGCCGATCGCGTGGCCAGAGTACTTTTTGGTCACGCGCAGCGGGTCACATTGGAGCAGATTCGCAATGAAGCCGCGCAAGTGGAGCCCGTCGACAAGCGGCATGGCGCCCATCTGGAACTGCTTCATCATCATGTTGGCGTACTTGTGCTCGTCCGAGCTCCACTTGCCCTTGCGCACCATCGAGTTGGCCGAGTTCTTGAACACGCGGAAGATCTTGACCGTGCCCACGGGCTCGGAGCACAGCTCGCACTGCACCATGGGGAACGCGTAGATGCAGCGCGGGTGGAAGCGGTGGCCGCAACCTTCCAGCTCCAGGATGGCGCCGCACGACTTGCAGCAGTCGCAGCGCGTCGAGCCTTCCGCTCCATTCGTATTCGCAGCGGGAGACGGCTCCGCTCCACGAGCAGCTCCGTTCACAGAGGGAGGCCTCCGAGGCGAGCCATGGTCGTGGCTGTGGCTGTGGCTGTCGTGTCCGTTCATGTGCAAGATCTATGATAGAGAGAGAGGACGATGGGAGGTGGCGATCTTTGTGGAGAGCTGTGGTGGCGAGCAGCCAAGTTGGCGAATAAGCGGCCGCATGTGGCGCACGTTCCTCCATTTTCGCCGCATGCATTTCGAAAAGACGTGACCTTCACTCTGTGGCGATTGCGGAAGATTCCACAAATACTGAGATGTGATTGGCTGGTGGATAAGAGTTTATCATTGCGAAAGTAGCACAGGATTTGTGGATATTACGAGAAATAGACAGTATGGAACGACAGCTTGCAAAAATGGGTGCCGTTTTGGATATAAATACTGTTCTCCATTGGCGCCAACGTGGCTTTTGGAGCACGAGATGCTGGAAAATGGCGCGGACTCATGTCGGAGGAAGGAAATGCGCCATCCTGTCGCGTGACGCATCCTCATTGATGGGTGGCGTGGAGGCGATCGATCACGTCGAAGACAGACGGGCGCGCCGACGGGTCTTGCGTGAGCATCCATCTGAACAGCAGCGATAATGATTCAGTACCAAGTCAGCTCCTCACTTCCGTTTCTGCGGAGAAGAGACCACGTCGGAAACGCACCGAATGAGATCGAGAAGCGACTGTGACCGCGAGTGGTTTTTGGGGAATTTGACGGCGCCGATGACTGCGAGATACGAGCACTCGACGATCTTGAGCTCGCCGCTGTCGGTGAACGAGCACTCGAAGGGCGAGTAGCCGAAGGCCATCGCGTACAGGAGACAGCCAAGAGACCATACTGCAGGGTGCGAACACACAGCGCATGATGAGTGAAAGTCGACGGGCTCAGCGTGGAGAGCGTATCGTGTACGAACCGTCGGTGCGAGGTGTGATGTGCATGCTGTCGCCGACGTCGTAGAGTTCTGTCGTTCATAAGTATGGCATGATCAGCACGAGGACGTCGACAGCAATTTCAGTAGAAACACCAAACCTGGAGCTCGGTACGGCATAGAGCTGTACTGCGCAGCCTTTTCCTGCAACAGCAACGCATCGGATCGCTTTGAAATCGAGATTTCTCCGATCACCACGGAGCCGAAGTCGGTCAGAATCGGCTCATCGTCTCGAGTCAGCAAGACGTTCTCGGGCTAACCATAGCAAGACAAAGCCCCCATTAAACATCTCGATACTGTAACGACGTATTGGATGACGAGCCAGTGATATTTACCTTGATGTCGCGGTGTACGAGCGAAGGTGAGCGCGAGTGCATTTCGCCAATCGCTCGGCAGACTTTCAGGAAGATGTCTAGGATCAGTCGTTCGGGGATCGGCATGCGACGACTCAGCGCGACGTCGATCATCTCTCGTAGAGTTCCATTCTGTAGAAGTGTCCACTAGCCATCAGCTCGTGACGATACGGTGACACTTGGCACAGCGTGCACGCACCTCCATGTATGGAAACAGCAGATAGTACTCGTGGGTCTGCGGGTCCACGGACACTACGGCGTAATCACTGAGCGGCATGAGGTTCACATGCAGAAACGAGCGATGCGTCTCGATCTCTTGCTTCGCCATCGCCATTTGCTCTTCGTTTTGGCACAAAATCTTCTTTAGCGCGAACGCTTCGCCCGTCGCGGCGTCGCGCGCGTGGTACACATACGAGTATCCTCCCTGCGCGATCTCCGCTCCCGCAATGACTCTACGATCACCACAACCCGTCAGCAACACCCTCATCGACTGGAGATAAGCATTAGGCAGCTGCGTACGTCCGCCCGCTCTGTAGTTTGACGCTGTGCGTGTAGCCAAAGCATTGGAACAAGCGCTGCGCCGCCTGCACAGGGTAGAACGACACCAGCGAGCATATCGAGGAGCTCTGCACGGACAGCGACGAGCTGCTCGGAGATCGAGCCAACGCCATGTAACTCTGCGTCGGCGCTTTGCTGTGGCCGCCGCCGTGGTCGTCATCGTCGCCGTGGAATTTGCTTGGCGTCATCATCTTGGCTGGGTTCTTTCGTCTGCTGACTGGAGCTCTTCAATGAGTCGCCACGTATGTAGCCGCTTGAGAATCCTAATTCACAGAAATAGACGCACTACTGTCTGATATGAACATTAATAACCAATTTCTGGCCCATAATCACAACAATGGCCGCATGGGCGAATGACAGCTTCCAGAACGTCGGCCACCGACTCGGTGGAGGCGAGGACGGAGATGGTTATGAACAATAATAATATTAATAAATCAACGCGACTCACGCACGCTGGACATGGCGTGTGGCTCACTTGACTGGCGTGTCGACGGATGACGCCGTGCTGGTGGTGCTGCTGCAGGCACTATCGTCGACGAAGCTGCCGCTGGTCTCGGTCTCGGTCTCTTCGTCGGTAGTCGACGACGAGTGGCGGTCGTCGCTCGGCACAGCCACGAAGCTAGAGCTCTTCTTGAACACACTCTGGTCGGGAGGAGGAGCAGGCGACTGCAGAGTCGTCGGCATCATTGGCTGACCAGGCGTCTCCGACTGTCGGGCCAGGCCGATACCCGGACTCTGCGTCTGCACCTCGTAGTACGGAGTCGCGAAGAATCGCGAGAATACGTTCTTGCAGCAGAACACCGAGCCCACCGACTCCATCCACGTCTGCTCATTCGCGACTTCGCCCTCCTTGGTCTTGGACGACAAGCTATCGCGAGAGATGACACGAGCCTTGTCGACAGGGAGCTGATCGGAAGACGAGCGGCGGTTGATACCCTGGTGCGGCGCGATCTCGTACTTGGCATTGAGCATCTGGAACAGCTCCACCTCACGGCCGTACCATCCATCAATGATGGTCTGGATGGTGCCGTTGTCGAGCTTCGCAGGGTTGTACGTCTTGTAGAACTGGACCAATGCGTCCCGCGTCGGCAGAGTGGCATCGTATTCCATGCGGCTGTTGGGGTCCGAGACAACAGCGTACGCGGCCGGCACGCCCTCCCAGCGCTCTTGCGCCTCTGGCGTTCCATTTCGGTCGGGATGATACTTGAGCGCCAGCTTCCGGTAGGCCTTGCGGATCTCGTCGTGCGTCGCCTCGCGCGTGATGCCCAGCAGCTCGTAGTGGTCCTTGTACTTGAGCTTTTCCTTGTTCAGATCCGACGACTCCTTCTTGTACTTCTTCATGTACTCGCGGTGCATCTCCATCTCCTTCTCCGAGTACTTGCGCGCCGCCGTCATCGTGGCTGTCTCTCCTCACGTAAAAGAGCTCTTCGTGCGACTGGTATGTCCTAAAAATGCTGTGCTGGTCCGTTTCGCTTCAGAGTTTCACGCTCCTCAATCGCCAATGCTTGCTCCTACTTCCGCTGACCGCAACTGAGCTCGTCCTGCGTCCTCAATGCGAATGCGCTCCCTGCCGCCGAGTCTTTGAGTTGCTTCGGAGCTGCTCGCGACCGGACCTCTTCCTCCCTTTCTCCGTCAACTGCGACCTGCGCTTGTCCGTGCAGGGGCAGCTGCAGACTGCTGTCATGTTGCGCCGTTTCGAAAATGGCAGCATTTCGGCGAGGTTTTATTGCACAAAACAATGGTATATCAGTACCTTTGCCTCATGCAGGCCCATAGTACTGATGTAAGATTAGACGGGCGACAAAAATCGGAGAGACAGACTCGTTGGCTGCAGATTTTTGGAAAAACCTCGTGCTGGGATGATTCAGTTGCTAAATCGGGGCATCCACCCTTTGTCGTTGCAGCAACATCTTCGTCTGTGGGAATTTCAGTACGCTGCAGATCTGGCGTTGAGCTCAGTCACAGAGCTCTTCGCAATGGGCCACAACGCATATCACTCGCACATCAAATCCGCCGCCGTGACGTCCTGGTATCTCCACGGTTTAGTTCCCCAGTACCAGGGCGTTGGCTGATGGAGCCACTTGAACTTTTGCGATGGACTGCTTTCCACGGACAGCCGCTCACCCAACCAGCTGGCCACTGCACCCACGCACGTTACAGACCAGCAAAGGCGGGCAATCAACTGATTCACGGTATCTTCACTCAGACCACCTTCGCGCAACCACCACAGAACCAGCGAGGTTACGCATTCAAACGTACCCCCAGAGGAGTGTAACTTGAAGTAGCGGCCCAGCCGCATGTTGACGTGGCTTGTTTACACAACCAAAAGCCCTTGCAACGTGAAGAGCTCTTTGGCGGAACCTTGGAACCCCCTCGACACTTTGCCATCGTCCCCCGACGAGCCCAACAGCCTCAAACAGCAAGCCGACATGAGCGTGGAAGTGGACAAGATCCTAGGCGCGCCGCCGCAGACCTACGAGGCCACGTACAACCAGCGCGATCTGCTGCTGTACGCCGCCGGCATCGGCGAGTCCGACCTCCAGTTCGCCTACGAGTACAGCGACAACTTCGCCGCCTTCCCATTGTGTACGTCTCTCTCTCTGCCTCTGTATGAACTTCTGGATTGTGTGGCTAATGGCTGGTGTGTGTACTTCTTGAACTCGCAGACCCGGTGGTGCTGGGCTTCAAGGGCAACTCGCAGGACATCGTGCCGTTCCCGCCGCCGACGGTCGCGTCGTTCCCGGATGGCTTCCCGGTCGTGAACCCGGCTAACATGCTCCACGGCGAGCAGTCGCTCGAGCTCTTCCGTCCGCTGAACCCGGAGGGCGCGAGCCTCCAGAGCCAGAGCAAGATCATCTCGTTCCTGGACAAGGGCAGCGGCACGCTCATGGAGAGCGAGACGCTCGTGTCGGACGCTGACGGACCAATCGCGCGTCTCATCAGTGGCTCGTTCATCCGCGGGCTCACGGGCTTTGAGGGCAAGGGCCGCAAGGCACCGCCACGCGTCAAGATTCCACAGCGTGAGCCGGACGCTCGCGAGGTGTACAAGACACTGCCGACGCAGGCGCAGATCTACCGTCTCTCGGGGTGAGTCCTTTGATATCTTCTGTGTCTTCTAGGCCTTGTCCTAACGATGTGTCTTGTGCGACGTATTAGTGACTACAACTCGCTCCACATTGACCCGGAGATCGCGCAGAGCGTGGGCTTCAAGGTGCCGATCCTCCACGGCCTGTGCACCATGGGCTTCGCCACGCGCGCGCTGTACAAGCACTTCTGTAAGGGCGACCCACGCCGCTTCAAGTCGATCCGCGTGCGCTTCTCGAGCCCAACGCTTCCAGGAGAGACGCTCGAGACCCAGATGTGGGTCCAGGGCACCACGGTGCTCTTCCGCACGCTCGTGAAGGAGCGCAACAAGGTCGTGATCGACGGCGGCGAGTTCATCTTCCACGACGAAGTCCCGGCCAAGCTGTAAGCTGCCATTGTATACGCACTTGGCCCCACCACTAGTACACAATCCCTCTTGTCAAGTTGCAGGCCATTATATCAGCATGAGTGTTTGGAAAATGACTACGGTACTGGAATACATTGTTTATCGTGATATCCAAAATGGCTGGCAAGGATCAGCGTTGTCGCTTGGTTCGCAAAGACTGGTTTACTCCTGGTGGCGCGTGATGTACGTGAGCAGATCGATACGCGTGACGACACCGAAGATGACCGACTTAATCTCGGTCTCACCACCCTTGCGCACACGCTTCTGCTCCGACACGACCAGCGCAAAGTGGTCGCGGTCGAAGATGCGGCTGAGCTCGTACAGCGACGTCGTGGTCGTCACCTTCTTGAACTGCTTGTACATGGCCTTGGCCACAGCGTCCGTTGGCTGCACACGGCCTGGCATGAGCTGCGCGATAAGGTTACCCTCCGACACGACACCGACGATCGAGTTGTCGTCGGCCACGACTGGCAGGTTGTCGAAACCCTCGTTCTTGAGGATGTCCACGGCCTCCTTACACGTCACATCCGGGGTCACAGTCACTGGCGCCTGCAGAGGCAGCTCCGACACGTTCTTCTTGGCCCACCAGGTGGAGCTCAGCTTGCTCTTGGTGATGTCCTCGACGTAGCCGTTCTCGTACATCCAGTCGTCCGACAGGAACTTGCTCATGTAGTTACGCGTCGAGTCCGGCAGGACAACCACGCAGCGCTGGCCCTTGGTCAGCGACTTGGCCTCACGCAGAGCGGCCGACAGAGCCGAGCCGGACGAGCCGCCGCAGAGCAGACCCTCCTCGCGGATCAGGCGACGCGCCAACAGGAACGACTCCTGGTCGTCCGTCTTGATCCAGCGGTCCACAAGCGAGCGGTCGAGCACCTGCGGGATGAAGTCGTAGCCGATGCCTTCGACCTGGTACGACTTGAGGCGGTTCTCGTCGTTGAGGTTCTCAGGCACCGCGAGGATCGAGCCCTTCGGGTCAGCACCAACGACGATGCAGTTTGGCGCACGCTCCTTGATCTTCTGGGCCGTGCCCGAGATGGTACCACCGGTACCGGCACCCATGACGACCATGTCGACCTGGTTGTCGAGCGCCTCGAGAATCTCCTCGGCCGTGCCGTCGTAGTGGGCCAGTGGGTTCGATGGGTTCGTGTACTGGTCCAGGATGTGCGAGTTTGGGATCTCCTTGTTCAGGCGGAGCGCGACACCGATGTGGCTCTCTGGCGAGTCCCACGCAGCCTCGGTTGGCGTACGGATGATCTCGGCACCGAGCGCCTTGAGCACGTCGACCTTCTCCTGGGACATCTTCTCAGGCAGCGTGATGATCATGCGGAAGCCGTAGATGGCGGCCGCGAGCGCGAGGCCGATGCCCGTGTTGCCCGAGGTCGGCTCAATGAGCGTGTCTCCTGGCTTGATGCGGCCCGACTCCATGGCGTCCTCGACCATGCGCTTGCCAATACGGTCCTTGACCGAGCCGCCAGCGTTGAAGTACTCGCACTTGGCGTACAGCTCGCACTCGAGACCGGCCTTCTTGGCGATCTTGTTGAGGCGCACGAGCGGCGTGTTGCCCACGTGCTCGAGGATCGTGTTTAGGATCTTTGGCTCGGGCTTGCGCTCGCGGTGCACGTGCGGGCCCTTGACGAAGCATGTCTCTGGGTTCGGGCAGGCCTGGCCGGTCACAAACTACTCACATAGCATCGTCAGTATCCAGTCTTCCAGAGCTCATGTATGAAGAGCTGCTGTACGCACTGGGAGGGAAGCGGTCGCCATGGCGGATGAAGGGGGAAGGGAGTGGGGGGGGGGG